>REGM01000206.1:48286-113649 GCA_004194415.1 Aurelia aurita | reverse complement strand
TACTCCCCACCTCAATATCATACCTTGTGGATTCTGCTGCATCTTGAGCATTTTTCAACTGCCTTTCTGCATCCTGTTTTGTTGCTGTAAGATCTGAACTCAAAGTGTAGACCTTTTTCTTCTCATCGTCCAAATCATTTTCAACTTGCTGGAAGTAAAGTAAGAAAAAGATTTGCATGTTATCCTGAGACAGCTAAATGTTTTGGCAATTCATGATGAAGAAGCCAGGCTCCTACATAAACCAATTCAGTAAAGCCCTTGGTTCTTGTCACTTGGAATTCTCTTTATACAGAATTGAAGAATTGGAGCTACAAAATAGAGGAAGATCATGGCTTTTGCATCTCTTTTTACCAAAAATCACATTCTTCAATTTGCAAGGTTTTACCTGCTTCAAGTCAACTTATTTTGGACCAGGAAAGAAGTTGAATGCGTTAGAGAAGTTACTAGAGCTTGTTCTTGAGACTTAGATCAATGGGCAGTCGCTGAAATAGAAGATGCATCGTATGACAAAAGGCTGAATGTCAAGGGGCTCAGATTGTAACCTCATAAATGCTGATAATTATTGTGCTAATATGAGAAGATGGCAAGGTATGTCTTAGTAAAGAGAGCATAGGAGAAAGTGCTTTCAGTAACAAAGACCTACGAAGTTTGGTAGAAGCAGGAGAATCAGGATGTAAAGGAACAAGAGCTTGAGTTGAAAGAAGTACCTCAATAGCGAAGTTAAGATCTTCATTTTTCATTGTCATTTGTTCCAATTTCCCTTCTGTTTGATTCAGTCGCTTGTTACTGTCTCCAAGTTTCTCTGTGACATCAGCCATCTTTGCTACAAATAGAAAAATTGAACTCATAATTACTATATTTGGCTAATCTGCACTTTAGCGGACCAGCTTTCAATATGGGCAAGTTATGTGTCATGGGGTAAGGGTTTGGGTTAGGGTCAGGGTTAGGTCTTGGAAAAGGTTTTTTTAGGGTAAGTTAGGGTTAGTTAGTGTAAGGTAGGGTTAGTTAGGATAAGTTAGGGTTAGTTAGGGTAAGGTAGGATTTAGTTAGGGTTAGTAGGGTATTTGTTCAAACACGTTCCCGAGAGATATGACATAAAGCTGGTCCGCTAAATTGCAGTCGTCCCCTATATTCAAAGTAGAGTTTGAAATCATCGCCTAAAGTTAGGGCAAATTCATCTGTTTATTAATTCATGAATTAATTCACTTGTTATTTGATTCATCATGAATTCGTTCATTTTCATTTCCTCCTTCCCTTTTTTCAGAAAGTTCTTCGAAGTTTAATTCTTGTAGGAAGGATGGGTGAAAACAAGTAAACAATGAAAATGACCCAAACACGAATCGAACCTATGACCTTGACTTTGTGCGTGATGGGTTCAAATTTCACTCGTGTTATTTTTAAACAGGTTTAATTCATTTTTCGTTTCTCTTTTAATTAATAGAAACTTGACGTTATCATTGAAATGGTGCAATTTTTCTTCATGCATGCCCCCCTTCTCACATTAGATGTCAGGCAAAAATATCCGTCAAAAAACAATGGACGGGTTTTGCATGAGTAGTTGCAAATCTCACATGATATCTAATGTGAACAAGACTTTGATTATCTTATTCATTTATCTAAGTGTCTAAGAGTTTCTAAGTTATTCCATCCCTTGTGATTTCTTCTCGTTTTATGTGAATTTTGCAAGGTTTCTGTTTTCCCAACTTTTTTGTTATTGTTATGAGGAAGATGAATTCTTACCTTCTATGGCTCTCTTTTCAGGCCTCAATTGATCCAATTCTCTCGTCATATACAACACTTCTTGTTCAAGTTTTGGAATCTGTTTGAAAAGATTTTTTCATTCAGTTTATTTCCCATGAATATGGTAAGTTCTTTTTACATTTTGACCGGATTATTTTAACAATGATCAGATAAAAAAATCAGGCTTTTGCAACAGCTATAGATAGCATAGGTTTCAAATCTTTAAAAAGGTCGGTGTAAAATCCTGTGACCTATTTCTTTGAATGGAATGGCTTGAAAGAAACTTTAGCTACTTTGTAATAATTCTACCGTTGGACTCTTCAGAAATCTTCAATATTTTCAGAATTAGAGTGCTTTTCTTCTTTTTCAGAATTCAAGAAAAATTTTGAAAAAGACTTAAAACCATCGTAATTTCTAAACTTTTCGAGGAAACATCGAATGATTTTCCAGAAAAACATAGTTTATGAATGTCTACAATATGGTATCAAGCAAAAGTCTTTCACTCTTCTGGTTTACGATTTCGAAATTTGATGACGTCACATCCTCAAATGGGTTGAAATATGAAATANAGATTAGATTTGGCTCTATCATTAATAAGAACGAGAAACGAACAGAATTCATTTTCATATCGCGGAGCTAAGAATTGGAACTAAATTTATGATGACTTAAAAGAAGCCCCTTTGATCCAGTCTTTAAAATCTTACAATAAAGTCTGCCTATTCAAAAATTTGTAATCCTGAAGATTGTTTGCTGGTGAATGATGCTTGATTATTGCACGTGATAGATGAAGCTACTAGTTGTCAGACCACGTTGTTGGAGCCAACCAGACAAACTCTCTTCCCGATATCATACCTCGTGGATTCTGCGGCATCTTGAGCATTTTTCAACTGCCTTTCTGCATCCTGTTTTGTTGCTGTAAGATCTGAACTCAAAGTGTAGACCTTTTTCTTCTCATCGTCCAAATCATTTTCAACTTGCTGGAAGTAAAGTAAGAAAAAGATTTGCATGTTATCCTGAGACAGCTAAATGTTTTGGCAATTCATGATGAAGAAGCCAGGCTCCTACATAAACCAATTCAGTAAAGCCCTTGGTTCTTGTCACTTGGAATTCTCTTTATACAGAATTGAAGAATTGGAGCTAGAAAATAGAGGAAGATCATGGCTTTTGCATCTCTTTTTACCAAAAATCATATTCTTCAATTTGCAAGGTTTTATCTGCTTCAAGTCAACTTATTTTGGACCAGGAAAGAAGTTGAATGCGTTAGAGAAGTTACTAGAGCTTGTTCTTGAGACTTAGATCAATGGGCAGTCGCTGAAATAGAAGATGCATCGTATGACAAAAGGCTGAATGTCAAGGGGCTCAGATTGTAACCTCATAAATGCTGATAATTATTGTGCTAAAATGAGAAGATGGCAAGGTATGTCTTAGTAAAGAGAGCATAGGAGAAAGTGCTTTCAGTAACAAAGACTTACGAAGATTTGTAGAAGCAGGAGAAGCAGGATGTAAAGGAACAAGAGCTTGAGTTGAAAGAAGTACCTCAATAGCGAAGTTAAGATCTTCATTTTTCATTGTCATTTGTTCCAATTTTCCTTCTGTCTGATTCAGTCGCTTGTTACTGTCCCCAAGTTTCTCTGTGATATCAGCCACCTTTGCTACAAATAGAAAAATTTAACTCATAATTACTATATTTGGCTAATCTGCACTTTAGCGGACCAGCTTTCAATATGGGCAAGTTATGTGTCATGGGGTTAGGGTTTGGGTTAGGTTCTGGAAAAGGGGTTTTAGGGTAAGTTAGGGTTAGTTAGGGTAAGGTAGGCTTAGTTAGGGTATGTTAGGGTAAGTTAGAGTTAGTTAGAGTTAGTTAGGGTTTAGTTAGGGTTAGTAGGGTATTTGTTCAAACACATTCCCGAGAGATATGACATAAAGCTGGTCAGCTAAATTGCAGTCGTCCCCTATATTTACAGTAGAGTTTGAAATCATCGCCTAAAGTTAGGGCAAATTCATCTGTTTATTAATTCATGAATTATTTCACTTGTTATTTGATTCATCGTTAATTCATTCATTTTCACTTCCGCCTTCCCTTTTTTCAGGAAATTCTTCGAAGTTTAATTCTTGTAGGAAGGATGGGTGAAAACAAGTGAGCAATGAAAATGACCCAGGCACGAATCGAACTTATGGTCTTGACTTTGTGCATTATGGGTTCAAATCTCGCTTGGGCCGTTTTTGAAAAGGTTTTATTCATTTTTTTTCTTAGTTTTTAGTTCTTAAAGAAATCGACGTTATCATTGAATGGTGCCATTTTTCTTCATGCCCTTTCTTATTAGATCTGTCTCACATTAGATGTCAGGCAAAAATATCCGTGAATAAAAACAGTGGAAGGGTTTTACATGAGAAGTTTTGCGTTCTCACAAATCTCTCCTGACATCTAATGTGAACAAGACTTTGATTATCTTATTCATTGTCATTTTTTTTTCTAAGTCGCTAAGAGTTTCTACGTTATTCCATCCCTTTTGATTCCTTCTCGTTTTATGTGAATTTTGCAAGGTTTCTGTTTTCCCAAATTTGTTTATTGTTACGAGGAAGATGAATTCTTACCTTCTATGGCTCTCTTTTCAGGCCTCAATTGATCCAATTCTCTCGTCATATACAACACTTCTTGTTCAAGTTTTGGAATCTGTTTGAAAAGATTTTTGCATTCAATTTATTTCCCATGAATATGGTAAGTTCTTTTTGCATTTTGACCGGATTCTTTTAACATTGATCAGATCTAAAAATCAGGCTTTTGCAACAGCTATAGATTTATAGATATTTTTTTCATCCGTTCATTCGTTATTAGCTCTTTAATTAGCTCTTTCATTCCTAGAACTTCTCTAAAAAAATCTCCTCTACAGGCCTTTCAACATTCAATCAGTCGACTGGACCTTCTCTCTCTCTGCAAACTCTACTATACTTCCAGTGTCAATGGTACTTGTCAATTAGATGGCAACAAATTTTTTTCAATGAGAAGAAAAACGCTATAATTCTGAATATAATCAAGATATGAAAAGTTGCCAATAAGCAATAATGGCAAAGTACCTGAAGCTCCTTTTAAGCCATTGAGTCGAAAGGACGAAGCAATAACCATTCGTGCAATCCTTGTTAAATATTTTACCCTTATGCTTGAAAATACAACGAGCAGAATTAAATGTGGCCCGTAAAAGTGAGTAACGCAATTCTGCAATTCTGAGAGTACAGTCAACAAAAGATTCTGCTTAGTCCACCAAGATTTTTGAGGATTAAGTTTTACCTGCATGGATAATTTATTGGCATTGTTCCTTGAAATCTCAAGATCAGATGCCAACTTTTCAGACTTTCCTTTGAATTCGCTCAATTGCTGATCAGATGTTTTCAGTTTCTCCTTCAAATTGATGACACTATCTTCTGCCTAGAAAAGAAAAATAGAGAGTTAAAATGGAGGGCCTTTTTATGATCGATCACCAAATATGACGAAGACTGCCTTGCCTGGAAAGTAATTGACTTCCCAACAAATACAAAGGGAGATTTAATGTAACTAGCTAATTTTATTTTTTCATGTATCATTACATCTTGCAATGACTACCAGATGATTAGTAATTTTTGTATGATAATAGTGTGATAGACAAGAATCTATATGAAATTGTTACCTTTCCTAGGGTATTTTTATCCAGACTTAAAAATCTCTGTCTGGTATATATGTAATTGGTTTAGAGAAAAGCTAGAGCCCAGACCCCGTAAATATTTTGCATGGTAAAAATTGATAACGATTTTATTTCAATTTTTTCTGGTAATCCTGCCATACAAGTTTTTAACCCTCTTTACAATTTACAGCCAATTGCCAATGAGGCAGATTGTTTTTTAAAGGTTGTTACCCATAGTTTGAACGATTTTGATGCACCTGTGAGGTGTGAGTGATCATCTCCTTTTTTGAATGCTTTCGTTTGAAACAGGGATATGGGCACACACATAATTTACCAGATTGACCCTGACTTGGAAGAAGCAAACCTTATTTCGATAAGCAAAGGGTCATTAATGCGATAATATCATTCAAAAAAGAACAAATGATTAGAAGATATAAATAACAACTTTTTCTTATGGTTTCTGAACATACTTACAGAAGCCAAGCTGGTCGAGAGTTCATCAACTTCAGCTGTTAAATTGAGTTTCGTTTTCTCTAGGTTGGACACTTTGGTTTCTACAGCTCGTAGCGATGTCTCTGTCTCATTGAGTTTGTTGGATAACTTGCGTCTGGAAGGTAAGACCAATTAATTTGTTATTTTATTTTATGTTATAACGTAATGTTATGTGATTCTAATTCCTATTTTAATGTTGACACTTATTTTTCTCCGGGCATGAAAAAACTGCTTAATCTCCTTCGAAAACTTTACGATTGAAGTTACGTTTAAATGTCTTGCGAAGCGAAAAATGTTACTAATATGCCTTTTTATGTTTAACATGTAAGCATAGTTTTATCCATTGGGCCATACAGGAAAGATTGCGACAAACAAACGTAATGCGATTAGAGATTTTTAGGAGCATCTTTTAACGAGTTCTACATGTTTAGCAATGTGCATATATGTGGCAAACATTGCTTAGCAATTATATTGCAGATATTTGTCAAAGAATAAACTTTTCCAAATTAATTCATTCACATCAAATTAATGACTGCTTCGTCGACGACTGACAGTTTAACTCCCAGGGGTGAACAAAGCCGACAAGATTCCCTGGTGGTTAACATAATGTCTTACGTTTACCGTCAAGGCACCTAATTTGGGAATCATGGTTTGCATAATTCACATAGTTGATATTTCTACAAATCTTTTTAATTAACACAATACCTGACATCTTCAAGTTCATCTGCCTTTGCTGTCATATCGTTTGTGTATCTAGCTTTCCAATCTCTACTTTCTTGAGTTGCCTGTTTCAACTTTTCCTGCAGTTCCTCTTTTGCTAGTCCCTCTTTTTCTAGTTTCTCATCCAGTTTTGATGCATCATTCAACGCATCACACAATTCCCTGTAGTATTCTTGCTTTGTCTAGAACAATATAATTAAACAATGAAGTACTGTTTTTCGAATTAACTACGTAAATGTCATTGTTCTTGAAGCAGCTTTCTGCATCACGACAACGTACTGTTCTCTTAAACCGATGCACTGATCGCATATTTAGTTTATTTTAATGCTATAAGATCGCATCTACCGTAATAAGTACTCTACTTAATTGATACTTAAAAAGCCTTAGCTGCAAACGTCATTGCTTATATTTTGCGTTTTAAAAATATTTTTTTGGTGGCATTTTAGTCTAAACTTGAAACCCAGCAAACTGTCTTATTTGTTGGTAAGATGTTGATGTATGGGCCACATTCTAAGACATTTCGTTTCATTTCATCTTTTCATTTTAAAATATTTATACAGGTTGATATAGTTTCATGTAAATGTTTTTAAAATTGTCCTGTTGGTAAATATTCGATGCATTTTGAAAGGAACTCTTGGAGAGCTGTAGACTGATTACAATGAGTTTCAGTTATCGCTGAGACCAAACTGAGACATATGGTCTATAAATAGTCATAAATACGACGATGTAATAAATCTAGGAGAGCTGCAGAGAGCTTCAATTGTTTAAGGGTTATGCGTTTCCTTCTCTTTGAGAGAAAATTGCAATTTCGGTAAACCGACCCTCTTTTATGCATTAGCTTTGTAAAGTGCATCGACGTCGTAGAATATGAAATTTTGTTATGTTGAAAATGGTGGACTGAAGCTGAATTTCCACCAGGAGCAAAATGTTGCGTGAGCTAATTTTCTACTGATTTGATTGCGTAACTCCGGGGCCACGTCAATGAAAATGTCAAGCACGCGACATTTTGCACCTAGTAGAAATCCAGCTCTCTAAAGAGATTAGATAAGAGATAAAGATATGTAATTGTTCTGGCTCTGTAAAGGGATGAAAATTTATATGTGATGCTTTGGAGAGTTTTGATATCTTACACTAATTTTGTCTGGGTATTATCAACTGTTTGCTTGGAAATACTTGAGACAGCTTATAGTTTTATTCAACTTAAATGCCACAAAACAAATAAAGAAGAATCAGTCATCGACCATTTTCTAGAAGATACGAACCCTGGCTTCTCCTTCAAAATCAATCTTGGCTTTTCTTAATTCATCTTCCAATGATTTTATTGATGTTTCCAATGTAGGGATTCTTTGCTCTAATGTATCAATTTGGCCTTGAAACTTTACGACGTCCTTTTCATGCATCTTCTTAAATGCATCCAATTCTGCTGCTTTGTGCTCCAAATCGTTTACCTAAAACATGAAATTTTTAAGAATGATCTATGCATTGGCACTGGAATACCAATCTTGCAGGAAAATACCGTTTTGGAGCGAGGCTTTTTAAGAATTCTAGTAAAAGGTACCCTTCAGAATGAGTCTACATGACCAGGGTTTTTTGCTCGTAATGTTGGGCTACTTTAGTTTTTTCTTCATTAACATCCATGTCATTATTCTTGATTTGTTTTACCTGGTAATTTCTCGCCATACCCACACAAAACTGTTCACATGAAAATGGACATTGACATCTTTTGTAAAATGTGCATTGTTGTACAAAAAGGGGGCACTAATAAATCGAGTTTCTTCAGCCTTCTTTGGCTGCCAAAGGGGCAAGGATTTGTTAGCTATTGAAAATAGAGATGTCACTTCCTGTTCTGTAACACAAAATTTGTGTCTTTTCAAGACTTCCAAGCCAGGCTCTATATGATATGAATAACTATAATATAAATATATTATTTTTGTTGTTCCTAAAACCACCTGCAAATGAAACGTTGTTGTAAGATTTATTTGAACTCCTTATAGCTTTATTCCAATCACTGATCGACTTTCTTACTTTGAATTTGTATTCCAAAACTTGTTCGCTCATCGTCTTGTGGTCTTTTTCTAGTTGTTCCTGGAAGATGAAGAAAGTAGATCAACATGAGACTTCCAGTTGTCATGATGACATGATCGCGTGTTAACGATTTCAAAATCTGCTAAAAGCATTGTCAGAAGGTAACTTCATATTCCCTTTGAATTTTAAACTTATACTGTTGTTGTTTAAAACTGCTGACTTCCATCTGTAATAATCAAGAGCCATCAGAATAAAGTATGGTGTGCTTTTCAATCGACGATTCTAGAAAGATGGCGGCAAGGGGCCCTTTACCGTCATGCATTGCGTTTGTTCCTGGAACCAACAGTTGATTCTTGATCGTCAAACGCAATGCATCATGATAAAATGTCTATGCCGCCATCTTTTTCGAAATCCTTTATTGAGACGTCTTTAAGTTGTTGAGTTTTGAAAGCAAATTTTGAGATATGTTTCTCAGGATATTTGAGAAGAGGAGACTTGGTAGAAAAAGATGTTGTTATCATTTAACAATAAATTGATAGAAAACTTGTGAATGTTACCTTGACTCTTGACAGAATGTTGTTCTCAGTGGACAGTTCACTACATTCATCAGCCAATGCTGTTTTGTCCTTATCAAGTCTAGAAAATCAAATTAATCAAGATAGGTGATAGTTCTGTTGGCATTTATGAGGGTGTGGTTTATTGGTGTGTGTTTCTATGAAGGATAAATATGGCTGTAGCATGTTTAAATGTTGTGGCTTGCCCTGGCTTTTATCAAAGCATTGGTTATGCTGGCCCAAAATCAGCAACAGAAACCTTGTTTTTCTTTACCAAACGAAACTGATTGTCATATTATCTTCTGCCTTCAGTGAATTTTCTTTGAACTATTCCATCTGCTAAATTTGTGTTGACATCACTTTTCCATCAATTTTGTGTTGACATCAATTTTGTGTTGTCTTGAATTTTGTGTTGACATCAATTTTCCACACAAATTAAATTGTTAGCAAATTTTTCTATCAATATTTTATTATCCAACAATTCTTAATATTTATTTCACATTAGATGTCAGGCAAAAACCTCCCCGAATAAAAACANAATTAACTAATTACAAGTACAAAGTTAAGTGACAAAAGTCATTCACATCCAGAGTTGATATTTCTACAAATCTTTTTAATTAACACAATACCTGACATCTTCAAGTTCATCTGCCTTTGCTGCCATATCGTTTGTGTATCTAGCTTTCCAATCTCTACTTTCTTGAGTTGCCTGTTTCAACTTTTCCTGCAGTTCCTCTTTTGCTAGTCCCTCTTTTTCTAGTTTCTCATCCAGTTTTGATGCATCATTCAACGCATCACACAATTCCCTGTAGTATTCTTGCTTTGTCTAGAACAATAGAATTAAACAATGAAGTACTGTTTTTCGAATTAACTACGTAAATGTCATTGTTCTTGAAGCAGCTTTCTGCATCACGACAACGTACTGTTCTCTTAAACCGATGCACTGATCGCATATTTAGTTTATTTTAATGCTATAAGATCGCATCTACCGTAATAAGTACTCTACTTAATTGATACTTAAAAAGCCTTAGCTGCAAACGTCATTGCTTATATTTTGCGTTTTAAAAATCCGCAATATTTTTTTGGTGGCATTTTAGTCTAAACTTGAAACCCAGCAAACTGTCTTATTTGTTGGTAAGATGTTGATGTATGGGCCACATTCTAAGACATTTCGTTTCATTTCATCTTTTCATTTTAAAATATTTATACAGGTTGATATAGTTTCATGTAAATGTTTTTAAAATTTTCCTGTTGGCAAATATTCGATGCATTTTGAAAGGAACTCTTGGAGAGCTGTAGACTGATTACAATGAGTTTCAGTTATCGCTGAGACCAAACTGAGACATATGGTCTATAAATAGTCATAAATACGACGATGTAATAAATCTAGGAGAGCTGCAGAGAGCTTCAATTGTTTAAGGGTTATGCGTTTCCTTCTCTTTGAGAGAAAATTGCAATTTCGGTAAACCGACCCTCTTTTATGCATCAGCTTTGTGAAGTGCATTGACGTCGTAGAATATCAAGTTTTGTTATGTTGAAAATGATGGACTGAAGCTGGATGAAGCTAAGTGCAAAATGTTGCGTGAGCTAATTGTCTACTGATTTGATTGCGTAACTCCGGGGCCACGTCAATGGAAATGTCAAGCACGCGACATGCACCTAGTAGAAATCCAGCTCTCTACAGAGATTAGATAAGAGATAAAGATATGTAATTGTTCTGGCTCTGTAAAGGGATGAAAGTTTATATGTGATGCTTTGGAGAGTTTTGATATCTTACACTAATTTTGTCTGGGTATTATCAAATGTTGCTTGGAAATACTTGAGACAGCCTATAGTTTTATTCAGCTTAAATGCCACAAAACAAATAAAGAAGAATCAGTCATCGACCATTTTCAAGTAGATACGAACCCTGGCTTCTCCTTCCAAATCAATCTTGGCTTTTCTTAATTCATCTTCCAATGATTTTATTGATGTTTCCAATGTAGGGATTCTTTGCTCTAATGTATCAATTTGGCCTTGAAACTTTACGACGTCCTTTTCATGCATCTTCTTAAATGCATCCAATTCTGCTGCTTTGTGCTCCAAATCGTTCACCTACAATAATTACAAGAATTAGTTGAATTTTTAAGGCATATCTATTCATTTTCACTGGACGACCCATCTCTACTAGAAGCCAGTTTCTAAACGAGGTTTCGTGAAAATGCTTTGTTAGACTGACATTTTTGCTATTATGTGCCGATGAAATTTTCACCAAATCAACATCATATTTCAAAATACAAATTTTCTTGATTATAGAGCTTATTTTGGCTAATTCTCGTCGCTTGATTCTTGATGTGTCATTAAGTTCTCTGTGGCCCTAAACTTGTCTGGGAAGACTTTCAAGACATACTTTTTAGAGTTTTTCTCTCTAGTAAAATCAAACCAAAGTCTGTCTTACATTATATTTCAGGCGAAAATATTCGCGAATGAAATCATTAAAGAGTTTTGAATGAGTAATTTTGCGTTATCGCAAATCTAAACTGACATCTAACGTGAGACAGACCTTAGTTTATTTGATGTAAATAATTATATTTTGTTCAGATAAGTTCTCTTGCACCAAAAGGACACCTTGGCAGATATTAACCGTAGTGTTAAGTCTTTCAAAATGAATATGGATATGATAATGTAATGGCTGATTGATTTCCTTACTTTGAATTTGTATTCCAAAACTTGTTCACTCATCGTCTTGTGGTCTTTTTCTAGTTGTTCCTGGAAGATGAAGGAAATTCATCACAATAAGGCTGCTGGTTGTCATAACGAATAATGGTATGTTAAATTTTCAAAATATGCCTAAGGAATTGTCAAAGGTAGCCTCGTATACTTGAATTTTAAAACTATACTGTTGTTGTGAATTCAAAGCTGCTGATTTCAAGCTATAGTCATCAAGAGCCATCAAAATAAACTATTGATTACTTTTTTTAATCGACGATTCTAGAAAGATGGCGGCAAGGGGCCCTTTACCATCATACATTGCGTTTGTTCCTGGAACCAACAGTTGATTCTTGATCGTCAAACGCAATGCATCATGGTAAATGTCTATGCCGCCATCTTTTTCGAAATCCATTATTGAGACGTCGTTAAGTTGTTGAGTTTTGAAAGCAAATTTTGAGATATGTATCTCAGGATATTTTTCTGGAGAGAAGACTTGGTAGAAAAAGATGTAGTTATCATTTAACAATAAATTTATAGAAAACTTGTGAATGTTACCTTGACTCTTGACAGAATGTTGTTCTCAGTGGATAGTTCACTACATTCATCAGCCAATGCTGTTTTGTCCTTATCAAGTCTAGAAAATCAAATTAATCAAGATAGGTGATAGTTCTGTTGGCATTTATGAGGGTGTGGTTTGTTGGTGTGTGTTTCTATGAAGGATAAATATGGCTGTTGCATGTTTAATTGTTGTGGCTTGCTCTGGCTTTTATCAAAGCATTGGCTATGCTGGCCCAAAATCAGCAACAGAAACCTTGGTTTTCTTTATCAAACGAAACTGATTGTCATATTATCTTCTGGCTTCAGTGAATTTTCTTTGAACTATTCCATCTGCTAAATTTGTGTTGACATCACTTTTCCATCAATTTCGTGTTGACATCAATTGTGTGTTGTCTTGAATTTTATGTTGACATCAATTTTCCACACAAATTAAATTGTTAGCAAATTTTTCTATCAATATTTTATTATCCAACAATTCTTAATATTTATTTCACATTAGATGTCAGGCAAAAACATCCCCGAATAANTCTTGAATTTTATGTTGACATCAATTTTCCACACAAATTAAATTGTTAGCAAATTTTTCTATCAATATTTTATTATCCAACAATTCTTAATATTTATTTCACATTAGATGTCAGGCAAAAACATCCCCGAATAAAAACAATGAAAGATTTTTGCATGGGTAATTTTGCGTTATTGCAAATCTCACCCGACATCTAATGTTAGGCAGACTTTGGTCTCAGTTTGCGTAGAAGACAGGACTGCGAGCTCAGAGCCAATAAGTGCAGTTATGATGGAGAGAAGTTATTCGAACAAAATATCCTTGTCAAGTTTCATTTCCTTTCGTTCATGAAGATTTAAATATTTACGTACTTTCCTTTTGCCTTTTTCTGTGCTTCGCATTCTTCTTGCAGCTGATAAATTTGGTTCTGGAATTTCACTTTCATGGAAGACAATGCATCTTCATGATCAGCCGCCATGTCTCGTTGTCCTGTCCTCAATCTCAAAATCTCGTCGTCCTTTTGCTTTGCTGCCTAAATAAGAAAACTTGATTTGATACCTGCTGCCTTTTTCTCAGCAAACAGAAGCTGTATCTGGTATTTCTGGGTAAATTAAGCAATGCTTGAAGCTACATTTACTAGATGTAGTAGTTGTCAAAGAAGGAGAGATAGAGAGAAGGATGGGTGCAATAAATCTTTAGAAAGCTGATGAAAAACTTATGCAAGATCATCTCATGTATTGATACCGCAATATCTTTCTAATATCCGATGGTTACTATTACACATCCTCCAAAGATATTCAATCCAAGGCTTTTGCAACTTCAATCGTGCTATTAATATTAAATCTTGCAAATTAAGAATGCTATCCTACTGCTCTTATGGATTAGCTGTATTACGATACAGTTTGCTGATTGTGTTCAGCGTTATTCTTGGGTCAATGCATAGTTTTGTGACGTCGTGTGAAGCAGTTATCATTTTTCTTCAAACCACATCTTCAACTTTAGCGTACCTTAACCATCACAACGTATATCGTAACTATCATAATCATATTTCATTACGTTCTTCAAACTTCCTTGAGCAATATAATGTTGTCCTATTACCTGTGCTGCATTTGGCCCTCCTGCTTCTTCCAACTGCTCTGCTAGTAAATCGATGTCTTGTTCCAATTCTCCACATCTTCGGTCAGCCTAAAATAATGAAGAAAAATAAAAAATTTTGCAGAACGTTAGTCAATCGTCGTGACGACTCTTCATTTCAGTATTACGTATCAGCAATTATTGGTCGATCGATCCATTGATTGATTGATCGATCGATTGATTGATTGATTGATTGATTGATTGATCTAATGAAAATCATCCGTTTAGGTTGGCATTGCATAATTCTTTACCTAGCATATCATCTGCTCGAAATTCTGTAGTACCTCATCACCAAAGCTTGAATTGAATTGAATTAAAATGCCACCGCCTTCTTCCCTACTGCCAAAGTACCCAAAGTCTGTACAGCTTTTTTTAAGGAATAAACATACAAAAATATATAGGGTTAGAGGGGGCTTGAAAGGTACGAAACTTGTCACAAAAATGAAGAATGCTATCAATTTGGCCACTTATTACCTTGATTGGCTACGTAATAGACCTCAGCTATTCTACGGAAGAGTCTGAATCGAACGACATTTTTACACATTTTGTAAAATTTTTGCACAACAGTGACAGAAGCTCTAACGCCACTCAATCGAACCTTTGGTATAAATAGGTATAAAAGTATGGCTCGATCCAGGCTCTTTTGTAGAATAGCTGAATGTTGGGAAAGTTGATGGTTATATGATTGGTTGGTTGGTTGGTTGGTTGGTTGGTTGGTTGATTGATTGATTGATTGATTGATTGATTGATTGATTGATTGATTGGTTTATCTATTTATTGATTGGTTTATCTATTTATTGATGGAGTGACTGATTAGCTCATTGACTTGGTATTGATTGAGGAATTCATCGATTGATTTATCGGTTCATTGTTGATCTGCCGACAGTTTTCATTGATTACGTTACAAATCCTTTTGACCTCTTACCCTTGTTTGGATTTGCGGAAGATTTTGGATCTTCAGTATATNTAGAATAGCTGAATGTTGGGAAAGTTGATGGTTATATGATTGGTTGGTTGGTTGGTTGGTTGGTTGGTTGGTTGATTGATTGATTGATTGATTGATTGATTGATTGATTGATTGATTGGTTTATCTATTTATTGATTGGTTTATCTATTTATTGATGGAGTGACTGATTAGCTCATTGACTTGGTATTGATTGAGGAATTCATCGATTGATTTATCGGTTCATTGTTGATCTGCCGACAGTTTTCATTGATTACGTTACAAATCCTTTTGACCTCTTACCCTTGTTTGGATTTGCGGAAGATTTTGGATCTTCAGTATATTTGATGCTTGTTAGAATACGGACTATAAGTGTGTTTCAGTAACACAGCACTTCTTTTGAATGCTAATTATGCAAATCATTCTAAATCTATCGAAATCCTGATTAATCTAGATTCATAGGTCTTATCTAGCTCAAGCATGATTACCATAGCTTACAATATTACGATAGGATTTTTACATTGGGAGTTCCCTTATTTGGTACCTAAGCTTAAAGACGACGGTCTATGAAACAACTACGAATTGTTGTAAAGAAATTTCGTTAATGATTTCAATCGAACTTTTGGAGTTTTTGAAACCTGTTTTGAACGAGAGATTGATTGTTGGGCATCTAGTTACGAAAACTTGACAAGTTTTTGATTTAATTGTGTGTAAATATTCCGTCATATTATTTTTCTTGAATGCCAGTCGTAAGTTTCAAGAGACTGAACTGTTTATCATACTTCAACCGAAGTCGGTATTTAAACCCATTGTTTTGTGTAAAACAAAGGACGGACACACCTATGACAAGCTGAGCAGTAAATGGGAGAAATTCTTGATTTTTGTCATGTCTGCCACATGTTTGCATTTGTTGTATCATACTTGTATGGAGAGAATGACGATTTTGAAAATTTAAATAATTTCGCAATCTACAATGTTTGCTCAGACTTGCTGAAACACTGAGACCGTTTTATGAAAATAAATAAACTTTGTTACGTTGGTATCGATAATGATCTCGTGGCTAATCGCTTCTTTTTTAAATTTGTGTTGCTTTTAAGGCTTTACAATCTTGCAAAGTCACTCCTGCAAACGTAATCTGTGCTGTGTTCTCATATCGCAACATTTGTAATTGCAACATAGCATGATTTGAAAATCTATTCTCTCTGATGGTAGTTCTGTTGTCACAATTTCATGCAATGACCTCACTACCATTCGTATCCCTATCTTCCACTTCATGCAGCTTCACTAATAATCTACTCGACTGGTCATCTCACATATCTATTGCTTTGATGGCATAAGTGTCTACCACCTTCTCCAGATCTACTTTGGTTGGGGCAAAATAGTGCCTTTATCAAATCAAGTGTTTGCATCACTTGATAATTATCTCGAATAAATTTTAGCCTTGTTGTATGAGCTTTCTTTCGTAGCATTTAGTATTGCAGTTCTGATGCACACTGTCGTGATGAACCTGTTTCCTATTGCCAGTGATAGAGAATAATATAGCGATTTTTGCTGTGATGCAAATTTGTTTGTAAATATAATTTGAGAATGAAAATTGTTGGTACAAGGTGGCAGTAACAAGCTTCCTGTTTGTCGTCATTTAAGTAGATCTTAAGAGGTAATGCAGTTGCTTAATAAGCTCGTTTAGGAAGTTTAGAGGGACCTTTAGAATTATCCAAATTGAAACAATGGCTGCCTAACTATGTGTCTTCTTTTATAAGAATGCATGCGTCATTCAAAGTGAGGCTTACATGAGAAAGAGGATTACTAGCAGTGAAAGGGGTATGTGTATTCATTGTTGCATGCGACGCCACGAAACGTCAATGGGGATAAGAGGGAAGAGGAGATTAGAGGTATTAGAAGGGGTATATGTAAAATGTTTACTTACTGAAATTCGAAGCTCCTTTTCTTCCTCGAGCTCTACCTCCAAATCACCTAATCTTGTCTGAAACAAACAAACAATGGACAATAATCAATTGTTTTGAACAATAGATGTATGTTGTTTCAATGTAGATCGTCTGTGTTTAAAGAATCGAGTATTTTCTTTGGCTAAGCATTGAGAGGTGAGTCGAAGGTCTGCTGTGAAACATTTGATAGGTATTAAGTGGCTTTTTCAAACATGTATACCCAATGCCAAGAAACAATGCCCTCTGCCTTTAGATAATACCTGTGTACTGCAGGATGTGCAATTCCAATATTCTAGGCGGTGAAATCTGAGGCACAAATGTCCTTGAGCAACTATTGTTTGGGTGAGTGCTCTGTCTAGATTTAGCAAGGGCCTGAACGGCCAAGATTTGTAGAGGACAGATAGATAAATTTATTTTGCTTTTTCTCGTGTCTTTGCCCCAAGGGAATGATTGGCGAACTTTTTGTCACAGATCTTGTGAAAACTCTCATGTTTTTGACACCAAATACGACGTATGCAGTATCTCAATTTTCTGGGATTTCTTAAATTTTGTGGGTTCTTCCAAGGCAGTTTTCTTTCCAATTTATGAACGTCTGGGGTCTGTTCAAATGGTGCTTCACAGTAAAGTAAACAACCTGGAAAAAAATATTTTAAAATATGAGATGTAAACAAACCTTGATAAGCGATAATTGATAAACTGCTCCTGAATCATCTTCCTTCCTCCTGAACGCCATTTTTGCAACCAACCACTCGGGACCAATGCAAAGCACAATCCAAGAAAGTTTTATAGAAGTAGACGGTCGTCAATCGATGTCTCAGATTACATCTCAAGTTATTTTAATCCGGCAAAGTTGAAACATTTCTAAACATAGATTTTCTTGTGGGTGGGGCTTTATCAGACTGGGATAGATCTTTCTTTATTTTAATACTTTTCCGTACTATGTCTGCTTAGCCGTGGATGCATTTTTTATCTTTTGTCTAGAGAAATCAAAACTAAGGTCGCAGTACTTTTAAGTTTATTAATCTGAAGGAAATTTTCTGACCCCTTGCTTTTGTTTACTTGCCAAAAGGATTAGCTAGGCAGCAATCAATTTCTCTCACAAGGATGAATTTCAATAAATAGACAAGTCACTCGAAATTTATTTGACCGATTGATAAAATTTACTTGAATGAGTTTTGAGGTAGAATGTCTTCTCCATAGCCAGTATGAAAAGATGTCTCTTGCGAAAGCAAAGAATAAACTTGTACGTTGCAGCAAGAATAGATTGAATAAATTAGAATAAATTAGAATAAATTGTTAAAGATGTAGATGAGTAAATAGATCATTTAACAATTCTACAAAAGAGTCTGGATCGAGCCACATTTGTATACATTTGTATACAAAATGTTCGATTGATTGACGCTAGAGCTCCTATCACTGTAGTGCACATTCGAAAATTCGTTAGTTTACTACAAAATGTATAAGAATATCGTTCGATCCAGATTCTCTTGTAGAATAGCTAAAAGTGTCTATTGCACATAAACCGATTAGACCTCTGAGTGAAATGCTGAGCTATTATGTGAGTTTAGGTCTAAGCTCTTTAGAAGTCGCATTCTTAAGCATCAACCAAAACCACATATGTACCAGCACCATTCTTTAAATATAACTGCAACGTAATAGACGATTCCGGAAAAGATGGCGTCGTGGGGCATTTGACCAAGATGCATTGCGTTCTATAATGGAACCAACAGTGATTCTATAGAAATTCGATCATCAAACGCAATGCATCTTGGTCAAATGCCCCTTGACGCTATCTTTTCCGGAATCGTCTATTTCCATTTTGCTTCCCAGTTTTTCTAAAGCTTAAACATTTTATATTTTCTTTATGCAGACCATAACACTTCGAAAGGATCAACACCCATCATTCATTGCCTCCAGAAAGAACTTGCAACAAGGTATTTATTATATATCATATTTGATAAATAGGTGCACAGGGTTGGCTGCTTTTGAAATTCTACCAGGTGACCCCAAAAAGTGAAACTTTGTGAAAAATTATCAAATTCGAATATATTACTGAGTTTGAAAATTACTTTTAGTGCATTTGTGTGAAGGACCAAATTAATTCTAAACATTTTGCAAATTCTTGAAATGGCTTTGAATTAGTAGAAATTTGTACTTTTATAAGCCACCTGATTTTGAAGCATGCTCAGAAATTACAAGAAATGATTATAAAATTGAATTTTTATCCCCCAGTACCACTTAAGTGAATTGCCTACGACCTTGACGATGTTCTTACCATGGGCGTTAAGAAACGCGGTAGTTGTTCTTACAACAGTTTTTTCCGTACTGTGTCCCTATGCGCGTGCCCAATTAAGCTTGGATGTCAAACATGCACCCTCTCTTCCTATCTTCAAGAAAAGGCTAAACGAGCCATTGCAGAGAGTGTGATTTCACTTTTCTTTTGATTTAATTTTCATAAAATTTTGTTATGGACATTTTTAGNGCCTACGACCTTGACGATGTTCTTACCATGGGCGTTAAGAAACGCGGTAGTTGTTCTTACAACAGTTTTTTCCGTACTGTGTCCCTATGCGCGTGCCCAATTAAGCTTGGATGTCAAACATGCACCCTCTCTTCCTATCTTCAAGAAAAGGCTAAACGAGCCATTGCAGAGAGTGTGATTTCACTTTTCTTTTGATTTAATTTTCGTAAAATTTTCTTATGGACATTTTTAGTTTTTATATTGCTATTCAACTTAAGTTAGCAACATTTGTAAATTAGGTTTTTACTTTGTAGTCTTTTTTGCACGGCCCCCTGTAAAGCAGTCCCCACGGGACTGACGGGGCTACCGTGGTTAATTAATATAAAATGAAATGAATGAAATGAAATGAATGCCCCTTGGTTTTCCTTGTATCCCGGTGTGCCCAGTTTTCCTGGTATCCATGTGTCCTGAAAATTCAACCTTCACGGGCGTAGGGACACAGGGAGGAAAAAACTGTCGTAGGAATTGCTACCGCCTTTCTTAACGCCCATGTTCTAACATCATGTAGGACTCGAAACTTCATATGAAATTGCAAGAAATAGCTTTTTGGCTAAAAATGTGATGTTTTGTAAAATACTTTTGCTCAAAACCTGTTTTTTCATGCCGCAATTTTGTCGGTCTCTCTCCCGAAAGAATAGAACAACGATCAGCTACTAAATTTATTGGGTCCTTGACACAAATACACAAAAAGATAATTTAAAGATCGGCTGGATAATCAAATTTTGGGGATTTTCGAAAAGGTTTCATTTTTTATTGGGTCACCCGGTAGAACTTTTTTATTGATATGATGGGTATCAACATTTAGGATTTCAAACTTTTTAACGGTTCTCAGAATTCTAATTCACAGCATCCTCTTTTAAAAAGCGATGTTTCAAATTTATTTATATTAATATTCAAGAAAAGAAGTTCATAAACATATTTCGAAACAGTTGCAGAAGATTAAAATATGTTCTTGAGGCATGAAAGGTTTTGCATTTTTAAAGGTTTGAAAATGGTATCGTTACTTCGTTGCTAGAGCAGTGTGGCTGCAATTAATTGGTGTCCCAATCAGTTCTATTGAAGGAAATTACAATTCGCGATAAGAATTAGCCCAATACAGCCTCAGTGACGTTTCCATTTATTGATTAATCAACTGCTTCTGAAAAGTCAGCCTCCTTTCCAGTTCAGCGTCCTTCGGAAGGGACGTTAAACTAGGGGTCCCATGCCTGGATGCGGCATGCATAGTAGGCCTAAATTAGCTTTAATATAGCTAGAAATCATGCCAGCCTACTTAAAATAAAGTAATGAAAAAAAAATGACACTGCAAATCAAATTTATTTGTCAAAAATTACATTTCGCGTAGGATTTGGCGAAAAGCGAATTATTCGCAACGAGAATTCAATAGACAATTGCGCTATAAAGATGGCGGAGAAAGATTATTCTATCACAACTCTTTGCAACTAATGGAATTTTGACTGATTTGATTGGTGGATTTGTCATGAAACGCAAAGCATCTTGGTAAAAATATCGCTGACGCCATCTTTAACACAATGGTCTATTGTATTTCTTTTAGCCAATCAGGTGAGGGAAAAATTTGATGTTTTCCGTAGTCTATTTCTGAACACGTATGTCATCTTTTGGGATACGGTTTCTAGATAAACGGGATGCTTTCCTTCCACAAACTTGTGACGTAATAAAAACTGGACGGATTAACATTCAATAGCTCACTTGCTATGTTATTCAAACTACGACTTGTTTAATTGTGTCTCAGTAAAAAACTGTGGCGCAAAGACGTAGCTTAATCGTTAAGTTTGTTTTGCTTCAAACATAAACATAAACATAAACATAAACACGAGTGTGCTAATTGATTAGACTGATGATATGAGTCTAAGTTTTGCTTCATTGAATTGAATTGTTATCTATTGTTAACTAATTGATGGCGTCAGCGAATTTTTGACCATGATACTTTGCGTCTGAAAGAATTTCGATTGATTTGATTGGTTGATTTATCGTGGAACACAAAGGATCATGATAATAAATTCTTTGACGCCATCTTTAGAGCAATCATCTATTGTTTCATCACAGCAGCGTGATAGATTTGCATTCAAAATCGCGATTCTATCTTGTTCGTTTCGCGATTTGTTAATTCGTATGTTAGTACAAAAATTATGATGCAAAAACGCAGGACAATCATTAACGGCCTCATATGCTAACGGCCTCATATGCTGTACACTGTTTTTGCTACCCAAACGACGAGCAACTTAACATCTACGTGATTTCAAGGGATAATCTTTCTTTAATCTTAAATTAAGATCCCTAATCCTGGATGACATTAGATTGCTTACGTTTCACTAAATCAGTGAATAAAGGCGACCGAAGGGTTGATATTTCTGTTTTAAAATTTCCACAAAATGAATCCAAACTTTAAGATTTCATTATAGTTTGTCATTATTTGAGAATTGCTGTTTTTCTTTTTGATTACTTTATAGTTTATTTGCTGGCAACATGAAACAGTTGCTGGTTTGAAAAGAACCCAACTCACACCTTTAAGAAGGATAATCCAGATTGAGCAATTAGCATAAGATTTTGTTGCTTCATTGTTGTCTATGATTCAATCTTGGATCGATATTTTTCATCGGTCCTACAGCGTCCAACCCTGTGGCTACTTCGAAGAGATGGTTGTTTGCTAAACCATGCCAATGGAGAAAATCGACGAAGAGTCAGAAGACTCTCCTGGAACGTGGAAAGTATGATGTTTTGTTACCTGCTTTTGCTAGAATATCTCTTTTATATTTGCTTCAAAACATTTCGCTTGGACTTGTAGATAACCCAATGAATGCGGCCTTATCCCCACCCTGAGGGATTGCGAGTATGGTAATTGAAGCCAATATTCTGCAGATTGTACAATACTAAACAACGAAAACAGACATTACTTTGCTACGCTTTGCTTCTGTTTGTCCAACTTGTGCCTTACATAAGCTAACAGTTAATCAAACAAGTAAGATTTTGTAAAGATTGTCAAGATATTTTCTTGCCTCTTAGATCAATTTCTTTACATATATCTTGATTTGTTATACGTCATGCTTGTACACTAAAGCAAGATATATTTAAACTTATCATAGTTTGTAAACTGATTTTATTTAGACGTAGTTAATGAGCTGGCACCCACCTGCGTAATTTGTTTACAAGTAGTCAGTAAGCAAAGTGTCCGTTATGTGTGAAATTTTATCATCATGGTGCTTTAGCTATAAGCAATGGCTATTTTGGTAATAAAATCAAAGTGTATCATCTTTGCTCATCCAAATTCTATATTTTTTCGGTCTTTCAAATTTGGAAGTTACATTAATACATTTCGTAGACCTTAGTTACTTTTTGGTTTATATCATAGGAATGGGGCTGAATGTTTATGAATACTTTAGCTGTCTTTAAAATGGACAACATCGAGACAAACGGATCGCGTTCATTTTAACGAGGTGTCTGCCTTACAGAGGGAGGTTCCATTGAAATCAGTCAAACGGTACAAAAACTATGATCTCCACTGTTAAAATGGTGTCCGCCTTTTGGGGATGTCCGCTGATAAAAAGTTGAGAAATGTTCTTACATAAGTGTATGGATAAATATCTATTATCTCCAGGTGAAACTGATTTCTTCATTATGCCAGTAAACCAATTTGTTTTACAAAGAATTTTGTTCGGATTATGTGACGTCAGAAGCTCATACTTCACGCCCCAGTATGTTGAAATACAAGGGATGACATAAGAAATATTTAGGTAAGATATTCTTCATCTATTGAATATTTTTTATTTCACTCAAGGCACGTTTCCGACATCTAGAAGATGAATTCAAGAAAGAAAAAAGATTAAGAGATAAGGTATAGTTATTTTGTGATGATGTCACAGATATTCCTTGTGCAAAGTTAAAGGGGAGAATTTAGCAATTTATTTTGTGATGATGTCACAGATCTTCCTTTTGCAAAGTTGAAGGGAAGAATTTAGCTATCAAATGACCAGAGGTTTAAATTTCAACCCGAGACCAATGACTGAGCTATCTATTGACGACCAATGGTCATGAGTTCCAATCCGGCTCTATTGTTTTAATTGTTCACATTCTGCTCTCCAACCAGGTCTTTCCCTAATCCTGCCATTCCTTTGGATACTCTATCTTCATCGATTTTCTTGTACCCCATTCACGCCTGCAAGTTAAACCAGCTTAAGCTAAACCAGGTTATCAAATGCTGCCTTCTGATTTGTCAATCCAACAAATCGAATTCATTTGATTGGTTGAAATTTAACCTGTTTTTAGATAAAGCTGGTTGAACTGTGTCAATGTGATTGGTTTCATCGACAAAGCACAGTCTATGTGACGTCATCAAAGTGTCATCACTAACATGACAATTTATGTGACGTCACCTGATTTCTGATGATTTGACTGATGTAATTAGCATGTAGCACAGAGTGCTATCAGGGTGAGCCCCTATCTAAAGATGATACAGACTCTTCTCTTTTTAAGCCTATATGTCCTTTTCTCTTTATACAGAAGAATACGTTTGGTTGTTGAGAAAAGGCTGACAAGAAAGTTTATTGGGTGAAAACATAGGGTCCTTATCTTACGCAAGGAACACCTTCAACTCTTTTTCGTGAAAATCTGGTCAACTTATTCCTTGTGAGTTTCAAACAAACTCAAATTCTTACTTTGCTCCCTCGTAGATTGAAAGATATTGCAATGACAACCACTGCGGGGATCATGGCAGCAATGCACCTGATTCAGTCACGTGGCAGGTATGTAATCATGGTAGCAATCCATAATGGCTGCAGTTTGGGCATTTACAGAGATTTTGCTGCTTGATCTGCAAATAAATCATTGGCCAGAATCAACAGCTGATCTCAAAGGCAGTTTTAAAGCCTAGCTATTCGATGTGTCTTTTACATAATTTAAATCATCCTGACAGCGGGGAAGTGTTTTTTCTTTAGATTTTATTCTTATACAGCTATTGAAGAACGAAAATCATTTTGAAGCAAACGTTGTGACTTACACAGAGATCCAACAGGCTTGTTCAATTTCAAAGTGATGCTTAGACGTGCCTAGAGCACACTTCTATTAAAAAATGCCCCTCAAGAATAGTTTGTATCGAGGCACAGGTTTTATATCGTGGAAAATTGAGTGCAGGAAGCGTTAGACAGATATTTTCTGAAAGCTATTTAGGTAAAAGTCTGTAACTTTAAATGTCTGGATTTATGAACTCACAGGTGGATAATTTGAATTCTTTTTAGATGTACAGACAAAGAGAAACAGAGGTGGCGAAACTACGAACTAAGATTGAGTTGGCCATGAATTCTCACGAAGAAGCAATGTCAATGGCCAAACTTTCATTTACTGAAGAGCTTGATCGGCTTCAAAGGGAATTATCGACTATCAAAGAACCTAGTGCAACACAGCAAGCGTAAGATTCATGATATCTCAGTTGTTTGTTTGTTTGTTTTTCTTGTAATCCGTGCATACTGTTGTAATTTAAACAAGGAACCAGTGCACTATTGCAGCATGGGGATGTGATTTGCATCATTGTTTATGTTCACATGTATGTGTCAGTAGATCAACATAAATTTTTGTGATAAATAAACTACAATGCCAAGATTAAAATACACTAAACATATCAAACGTAACCCTTCATCCTAACCCTTCATCAGTAGTGATGAAGGGCTATGCCTGATACGTTTAGTGTGTTTTAATCTTGGCATTGTAGTTTATTTATCACAGAAATTTATATTTATTTGCTGAAACTATTACCACACGTCACTCTCAACATTTTATTAAATGTGTCAGTAGAGCCGATGAAAAAGCATCAGGCTTGTGCTCCAAGAAAGTGGTTATTTTCTGTGGAAGAGAAAAGTGATATGAGATTGTTCAAAACGTAGAATTTAGAATATTACCATTATACGCAGGGGAGGTTTGGTACATAGACAAGTAAGATTAAGTTCATGTGCAAGAAACTGTCTTGAATAGATCTGAATTAGCGTTGTAATTTCATCAACACAATGAACTGAATGAAGAAATATTAATATTGCCAGTTCTTAAAATACTGGAACTCTGATTGTTAGGAGCAAAGCATTGTCCTGAAATTATTGCACTAGAGATCTTTTGCAGAAATCTTTCGCCTGTAGGGTATTTTATTTACCAGATCTTTTTCTGTTAAAGAACACACATTTTCCCGGTGAAACTTTCCAAATCCCACGCAAGCCCTTTGCATGGCCAAAAAAGGTTTGCATGATGCTCAAATGCATAGGCAAAATAATTGAACTGTCTAATGTAGTTTTATGTAAGTAGCATCAAGTGATTCAGAGTTAGTTGTCTAGCACGTTTCTCTCTTTTTTTAGTCTTGATTGTGCTAGATTACATCTCGTTAAATACACATCTCAAACTGTACTTGGCTCGCCCTTCCTGTAAGTTCAACCCCTTCGTTACATCCTTTATTTCTATTGTTTCATATGCAAAAGCCCCATTTCATACACCTCCCTCATATACCCTAACTTAGCCCCCCTTCCTCTTCCTTTCTTTGCAGCGCTAGTTCAAACTATTACTCATCTAGATGAATTAACTTTCAGCTCTTTAATCCACAGTACCGTATTTCCTCCAATAAACGCCTAGTCTCAAATATACTGCTCCCTCTTAAACGCCGCCCCTTTGATACAATAATAGCAATAGACGCCTCTTTTACGTTAACGCAATTCACAGTTAAATTGTTGTTTTTGTAATAAACGCCTTCCTCTATTAAATGCCACATCAGATGTGGAAGATATCAAATTAACGCCCCCTGTGTTTATTAGAGGAAATAGGGTATCCATTAATGGATTCCAACAGATATCATATTGAGTTTGAACAGAATGGATGTCAAGATGAAGAAGTGCTCTCAATAGTCAACCTTTTTTGCTATCAAACCAATGTTTTAAAATCTTCAAGTTCCAGTGAACTAGCAAACAAATTACATGTTTATCTACCACATAACTGAATGTGGCAGGTTATCATTACAAGTTGAGACATTTGTAGTCCCAATTGATTAGTTCCGCAATCGTAATTTTGTGAAATCTTTAAGTTGCATATCTTTATGGTCAAGTGCATTTATTCTTCTTTTAGGCCTAACGAGGAAGCATCTGTCTCGATGATTGAAGCAAATTTCGCAAGTCGAAAACTCGAGATTGAGCTTGAAGAAGTTCATCAACAAAAGGTAGACTAACAACTCCTTGTCACGATAATTTTAAAAATAGTTTCGAACCAATAATTTAGTCCAATGACGCATGAGTCCCATGCAAATTATTTTCAATGCCTGTCTAACTGGTAGTTTTTCATCCATTTTCAAAATTTGCAATTTTGTTGTCATTAGTCTGACCTTTGATCTGTAACCTTTTCACCTCTAACCTATCGTCCGTCTGTGACCTTTTAGATCTATAACCTTTCGCCTGTGTTATGATGTTCATAGCCTTTGATTTTTAGCTCTTGAAAGTTTTACAGCAGAAATAAAGGGATTTAAAAAGCTCAAATTAAGCAATAAATAGACCCTCAATATTATTGAAATATATTCCTCGCCTGAAACCAACCAATTTCTACAAGGAATACTGCACACATGCTAAATGTCAATTTATTTACAAACATTAATTTCTTTCAGTATTTCTTGGTATTTTTTTATAGCTTTTAGTCACTTATGCTTTATGTTATATTTCTTTTTTATTCCAGACAAGTCTTGAATTTGAAATCAAACGATTGCGGGTACGACTCGGCGAGGAGACCAAGGTAGAATTCATTTCATGGAAAATTTTAATCCTAACTCAGAAATCTTTTGAGATGTAAGGATTTTTTATGCAGAGATTTAAATGATTTCGAAGGATGCATCGCATCTCAGAATGTTATATTTACCAAATGTTCATTTTGTCTAGTTCTGCAGACAATACCTATTGAAAATCTGCAAAGCAAAGCGATTTGATATTGAAGATCTGTTTGTATTTTTGCGTTCTTGTTATATTTATCATTTTATCAACGTTTTCATGAAGATGCACATCCATGAGCAATCCGCCCTACTTTACTTAAAAAGTTAGATAGAAAGCTTTCTAAAAAACAATGCATTTCCATTTTAGGCCAAGGAGACATTCGAAGAACAGTTGAAAGGTGCGATGGATGAATTGGATGTAATGCATAAAAGATTGGATGAAGAACAAATTGCGAGGAATGAACTCAAAAGGAGTTTGAAGGCTGCTGCGGAGGAACTTGAAGAATGGAAAAGTCAACAATCAAGTGCTGGGTTAGTTTTCCTTATTTATATTCCTGCTTGTAAATGCGTCTTCCCAATTTTTAGTGACTTAATTTCAAAGACTTAACTTTGCTTATTCTAGAATTGTTGATAGATATTCACTTTAGAACAGAGGTTGCTTTTACAGAGAGCTGCACAGTCTCTACAGAAGCACTTTCTATCGAGGTTTTAGTTGAAATGATACAAAGTTATTCTGCATTTAGAGGCTAATTTTCAAGATCCATTGTGTTATTTCCTGTGCAACATTTTGATCTTAAGATTGGTGGTATATTATTATTTGGAGACATATCATTATGTGAATTAAATGGTAATTATTGCAGAATTCATTGTTTTCACAAAATCTTTGTAGCCCTGAACGACGTTTGAGTATCAGAATGCAAGATATTGACGATGCAATTCAAAGAGCTGAAAGTACTTCGCTGACAATGGAAAGGGTCAAAGTCCAAGAACAAATGCTGAGGTCAGAAGTCACTTTGGATGTCAGTGCATCTCCAGAATCGGTATTTACTTTATTTGTTTGTTTATTTATTGTTTAGTAAGTTGTTTATTTATTTGTTTATTTATCTAATTATTTAGTTATTTATTCGTTCATTCATTTGCCCTTTCGTTCTTTATCCATTCATACAATCAAATCATTCATTCATTCATTCGTATAAGCCTTATCACGAGGAAAATATCTGATAGGGTTGGAGGGGACAAGATATGTCATTAAAGATTTTATAAATTTTTTGAAGAAAATCAGTTTCTATTATGAACACAGAAATTGTTTTAAGTTTTCAATCAGTATTCTTTGCATCGAGTTTAGAAGAAATTTGTTAGAAATTCAATGAAGAACTAGAACTCAGAAGAAATTCAAAATCTGTTGTTTTCAACATCTTTACGTTCAACGTCCTTTCTCCCATTTATGTGACGAGAACCTTGGAAGAGGAAGATTGCATAACAATATCATGTCACAGATTTCTGTTTCTCGTAGATGGATTTATTAAAAGGGAATTTTTTTGCAACTTCAATGCTGCTTTTTGTATCAAATATTCCAGAAAATGGGGTTCTATCATGTATAGGCCATTTTGCTGGCATGAACACCGTAAACGGTATTCCACAATTCTTTCATGCACTAAATGTAGTTGATCAAATGTAAGTTTCTTAAAAGGCTAATTTTTGTTTTTGTTTTTATTTCTCAAGGGAAAGAAAGGAAAATTGACTGGATTTGCATTGGAACAAGAGTTGCAGGAATTCAAAATCAAATTTGCTGATTCAGAGCAACAGCTGCGAGTTTGGAAGAAGAAATATGAAGAACTGGATTACATCAAAGAAGGATTGGATGATGAAGTTGCAATGAAGAAAGATCAGGTTCGTGTTTGATGCCTAAAAATAAATCAAGTGATGATCATTTTGAAAGGTTACTTACCTGATGAAGAGTAAAGCACAAAACGTTGTAAATATTCTTACTCTTCGTACGTAGTCGTATTTTTAAAGAAGTTACTGCTATACTTAGACAAACGACGAACAGCACGCACAAAAACATTGTTTTCCATTTTGAAAGTTTGTTTAGATTTACATAGATTTATTTTGTTCAGAAAAAATGTTTCGTAGATTATTCCTTTCAAAGATTCAACGTAGTTGCAGCATTGTTCATTTAAAAGATGACAAATGTAGAAAAGTCTCTTGGCGGTAACGAACTATTGAGAATTGCTTTGAAAAGTATGTCCATAATAACACTTACTGCAAATCTTTCGTGAGCCACAAATTGCAGTATGAAACGTCTGATAACAGACAGAAAATCAGAAGGGAATAATGTTTTATCTGTTGTTTGATATAAGTTGTTGCATATGAACTGCCCAGTGAACTATGAACTGTGAACTATGAACTATGAACTGCCCAGTGTCCAACAAAAAGTATTCAAATTGTTTAATATTTTATCAAGATTGCACTTTACAGTAGTTACAGTAAATGCGCTTGATGCAATAAACGGAACCTTTTTGTTTTGTTTTTAGATCAGGAAATGGGAAAAGACGTGTGAAGAACTCAACCAAAAGTTAGTCGAGATGGAAAAAGTCAGGCATGAGAAGATTGCTCTAGAAGGTGAGTAGCGGGTTTGAATTACCCTTGCCTTGTAGCATATAATTTTATGATGAAAGTATCGTAGAGATAATTGTTCTGTGAAACGCATCTCCATGTACAATCAGATAAGAAATCAATTTTTATTTATCTAAGATTAAAGATTGAAACTTGTAGAAATTTTCATTTTTCGTCAACAGGAAAAATCAGAGACATGACTTCGTTTGTGGAAAGAACAGAAGGATTGATTGATGAACTGGAACAAGCAGAATTGGACAAGAAAGCTCTTAGGGTATGTAATGATTTTGCCTCAGTTATCACCTGGAATTCAGTATTAAATATTAATTGTGTATTACTAAGAAAGATACAAACTCTAGGGATCATTGCATGCTTCTTCAGCGATGTTAAAATAACATGTGGCAAGCGAGCAAAAGATGGCAGGAGCTCACAAGAACCAGAACATTAAAATATGCTTTATAAAAAGCTTCGCTATATTTTTAAAAACGCCTTTTTCAAATTGAAAAATAATTACCCTGTATAAGATATGATAAATTTGATTGAAAAAGATTTCTTTTATGACGACGAATACTGCTTGATATCTTCATTCATTTCTTCAATTTTTCATCTGTTTATTTATTTATTTGATAAATTACTTCATCCTTTGTTTCTTCGTTTTTCATTTGTTCACACATCCAGAGTCAATAGCCTTTCCTTTTCATTACTGAGAAGTTTAGACATTTAGCAAACTTTTTGTCAGATGCTTCGATTTGTGATCTTTTCATGAGCTGAGTTCACTTGAATTTATTGAAAAAGATCATTGATCGAAAATTCTGAAAAATGTTTGCTTTATTTTGAAATTCTTTTTTCAATTTCATATAGTTTCTGAAGGAGCCATTTTTAGTAATCTTTTCATTACTGTTTTATAGGCTGATGTCAGGGAAAGAGACGATCAGATTTCAAACCTACAAGACAGTCGATTAGATTTGAACAAACTCATCGAAGAACTGAATAAGCAGATTTCTGAGAAAGATGGCAAGATCACAGATGTGAGTGCAGAAAATGAAAGATTGAATATTACATTAGAGGGAATTCGATCATCTTTCGATCTACAGGGAATGGTAAATATATCAACACAACATTTTTATCAGCACTTCTGATGTAATAATTTGAAATATTAATAGAATATAACATTCAAATGGGAACGGTTCTTATGATTGGCGTGAAAACTTCTATCCCTGTAGTAGTGTACATCTGAAAATTCGTCACATGTCTACAAACGTAGAAAACTGTCGCTTGTTTAAGATCCTTTTGTAGAATAGCTAAACAGGTCCATCGTACGTCTACGATTAAAACATTATTGTTAAACTATATGTATTCCTTTGAATGAAGAATTTGGAAAGTGATTGCCTCTAAATATGTGTAAAAAAGAAGATTTGTTTGGTAAATTAGTTCAAAATGTTATTCAAGTTTCCAAATTTGTTCGATATCATTATTGGGGTTTTAAAGCTCCGTAGCGCAGTTTGACATTTTCACAAATTTTAATACCTCTGGAAAGAGAACTTGATAACCCTGCCGAGTCAGTTACGAAATTTTAACAGAGTTCATTGTAACAATTACAGGAAGCCAATGCATTCTCGCATTCTTCATGTAGTTAGTTGATAGTATGTTTCATCTATTGGTTTGTTCCACAGGGAAAGAGTGCATTGGAACAAAAAGTGCACCAGTTGAATGCAAGACTCGTTGAGATCCAAGGCAAATATGTGAATGAGCAACAAGAGAAGCAAGAACTGAGACGAGTTTTCAGAGAGTCTACAGTCGGAATTGTTCAATTGAAAGCAAAAGTGGAATGCGAAAAAATTAAGAATGTTGATGATTTTTATGGTTTAAGGTAAGTTGCAATTACCGTATGTTTTAAGTCATTCTTTGTTATACGTTTATATTCATTCATTCGTTCATTCAGTCATTGATTGATTGATTGATTCATTTACTGATTCATGTGCATGTTCACTTCAGACATTCATTCATTCATTCATTCTTTCATTCGCTGGCCCATTCATTTTATTGTCTATTCATTCTTTTATGATTCTTCTGTTCATTTGTTTGAACATGGACTTGTTTGCCTCTAAATTTGCTTTCCGCAATCATTAATTATCTTATGTAGCTATGATCACGTGAAAATCTTGCTTTGTTTTTCTTAGAGTGCAACTCATCCAAAGATTGACTGACACTGAAAATGTTTTCACGGATGCTCAGCACAGAGCAAGAGCAGAACTTCCGGTATTCATCCTTCTTTGTTTGTTGTTGTTGTTGTTGGTGTTGTTGTTGTTGTTCTTGTTCTCGTTCTCGTTCTCGTTCTCGTTCTTGTTCTTGTTCTTGTTCTTGTTCTTGTTCTTGTTCTTGAACTCCACCAATCACCTAAGATAGCTTTCTATATGTTCTGACTCCTCTGGTGTAGTCGCTTCATTATCAGCCGTTCTAGAATAATGCCATAAACCATAAAGATAGCAACTTTGGTTCAAGTGATTTAAAAGAAGTTAGCGTTAACAAAATGTCACATCTAAATACTGCATTTCGAAGTACTTTCTCTCTCAAGGGGCTTTAAAATTTTAGTAGATTTGACAGAACGTTTTAATGGTTGAAAACTTTTCATTTTGATATTATCAATCAAGAGAAGCATTACGCAAACAAACTGTTCTTGCAGAAGATCCATGGTGATTTGAAGTTTTGAAATAACCTTTTGAGCGCCGTCAAACCCCGTCAAACTAATTACATGATGTCGCATTTTTCTGCAATCCGCGTTTTCTACTTTTCAGTCTATGTTCATGTTTGATCTATTTTCAGGTGAACCAACAATCACGCCGTGCAAGTGTAGGTCTTCTACCACAACCACCATCGCTTCCAGACAAACATGACTACGAAATCATGGAATGGAAAGGGAAATATGATGAAATATGTCGTGAAATCGAAAAAGCAGAGGATGAAGTTAAAGTTATGGCTGCACAGGTTTGTAAGATCAGTAGATATTGCCGATACTGTGAAGACGTTGTAAAGCTGACACAAATGAAATACAGTAAAAACCCACATAAAAGAAACTGTGGATTGAGAACCTTCAGGCTGATCTTTGGTCAATTGGTTTATGAACCACTTCAGCCTGGCAAATTAAGCAGGTTCTTATACAATGGATAACTCTAGATTGAAGCACTGGTGGAAACCCAGGTATATGTGCTAGATCATTAAAACACATTCATAGAAGTAGAGTACAAAATCATATTCAACAATTTCAAAAATGTAAAAATATACTTCTTGTTCTATTTGACAAAAGTTCAAGTAGACACTCTAGATGGTATCAAAATATTTTAGGAACCGATTTAAGAACCTATTGAGGCCGTTTTCTTGTAACACATCCTATACATAAGAACCAGTTCAGCCTGTTAAAGAGAATCACAGGTTTTTTTATTCCGGTTTTTACTGTATCGCTTTCTTCGTGAATCAACTTGTAGCGTCGTTGTGGTTTATTGCAACACAAATACATCCTATCCTAGATGCGATATTTGTTATCATGTTTGTGACCGTGATATCATTAAGAATCAGGGAGATGGGGGCGGAGGCTTTCTAAAATAAAGCCCCACAAAATTGTTCCCCCAGTAGAGCAAACTTAAACATTTTCGTACACCAATGAAAAGAGCTGAACAGTTTTAAAGGTATCTATACATCGCACTTTCACTGTGTGTCAGAACCATTTTTAACTATTAAACTTATCACAAAGATTCGTCAAATTTTCGAATTTCTTTAGTTTACTCTATCTTTAAGATACTTGTGGTTTCCTTGCTTATTTTTTCTCTTTCAAATCTATTTGCAAGCGACACCTCGGTGGTGATAATATGACTACAGGAGTACGTTTACTCTCGAGATACGCCTAGCTGGAAAGCCTGGTGAATATGATATCTCTTAAAGACCCATTGCTAACCATGATCCTTTGTGCGCCGAATGAAAAGCAAGACAAAGAGAATCTAGGCCAAAAACGACTTTCAGATATCACGAAAGTTGGCTTTGACGCCGCGAAGGATCATGGTTTGCAAGGTCTTTAAGGAAGAATATGATGTTTTGTAGGTCGCAAGGCAACAAGTTGAAATTGAAGAAAGAACCGATGAACTTGAAGAAGTCACGGACGCAAAAGCTAAAGTCGATGGTAAATAGTTTTCTTTATGTATATCCCTACCCTGCTGCACATAATCTATTAATCGTAGTTACCTCCAAATCATTTCATCCAAACATTTTTAGTTCAAACTAGAAACAAAAAGATGACTTATGTAAAGCACAATTTCTTGATAAACTTATTTGAATTCTGGAGGAAGACATGGCTTTAACTTTCCTGAGAAAATTAGGGTGGAGCTTTTGAAATATATAACCTAAATTTGTGATTTCTTTATCATATTGTGCTTTTCCTTCCTTTTAAAACTTTTTTGGATGACTTTAACTGCAAATGTTTGTATTTTTGCAGGCTATATAGAATTTTGAATATTTGACTTGCACTGGTCTCTGAAATATAGTTTATGAAGGGGAAAAGGAGAATAGGGACGGGAATGAAATAAAATCCTCGAATAACTGCCATTCAGTTAGTACGTACGTTTGGTGTAACCTCTGTTGTTCAAATTAATTTCAGACAAAATCGACGATACAAGCTCAGAAATCCGAGAACTGAGGGTGGAAATTGAAGACCTGAAAGAATACAACACAAAATTGAATGAAGATATCGTGAAATTGAACCATACGATCAAGGTAGGAAAACTTTTATCTGGAGTATGAATCAGGAACCATTTATTGTGGAATTTCCGCAATTTTAAGAATTTCAGCTGTCAACTTTTATGTTTGGACTGCAGCATGACATTGAGATGATCGACTGAAATTTCAGCGATGATAAGTAAGGCACCAGGTTATTGAATGCTGCGTTCTAATTGGTTGATCCAACAAATCGAATGCATTTGATTGGTTGAAATTTAACCTGGGCTTGAAAAAGCTGGTTTAACTGCTTCAGTATGAATGAGGTATAAGGCAACTCGGTTTTCAAAATCGCCTCTTTTCACACAGCTGAAGTTTTAAGGTGAAGTTGTGTTTTTAGCACCAAGCGCTGGCATCGTAGAAGTAGAGAAGAACTTATCGAGTCCGTGACCCCTTGTCATGACGCTCAAGTGGTGGGGTTCGAAGTGGGATCGAACCCCGTTCGTCCGACTGTTCTGGCTGCAAAATCAGAGGATTACACCACTGTGCCACAACAACTTCACACAGTTAGATCTGAATTTTCTTCTTCAAGCATCGAAACGATATTTATGAGCTAGCAAGTGTGATCCAATTTTTAGATACATGGTCTCTTGTATCATGTTGTATTCTAAATTAGATTAGACTGACACAAATGTGGGCTACTACAAATAGAAATTAGATATACGAAGAGTGAATTGATATTTAGAAATCTTTTAGGATCTTCATAAGTATTCAACTTTATCCTTCTTCAATCAGGACATGGAAGATGCGTTCGAAGAAGATGCGAATGCAAAAATTATTGAAATTTCTGAACTGAAAGCCGCTAACGAAGATTTGCAAGATGAATTGGATATTGTTTCTCAAGAAGCTGCAAAAGTCAAGTATGATCTGAAGTTTGATTTTTGATAAACCAGCTAGCTAGATAGAGAACGGCGTTCGAATCTTATTCGACAAGCTCGAATCATCGATGGGCAGAGCTAGAACTTGATTTTGTTGTATTCGAAAATTTCTCATTTGCTAGAAAAACGTCGCTTTTTCTGTATCTCTTTTGCTATATAGCTCAAGCTGCTAGAAAAAGTCAAATATTACCTTAGATTTGTGAAACAAAGTTAATCCGACGGTTCTGTTCCGTTGTCTTGCTCTCGATATTTCTTGTCTTTCGTTGCTTATGCTCGCATGTTTTGATGACATCCCTGTTGTCCATTCTTCGTATTAAGTAGTACGACAGAGTTGTATCTGTATTTATCCACGTAATTCAAAAACAAAAGACCTATATTTCATATCCTAAAAGCATGAAAATTTTCACCTTCTAGAGGATTGATGATCCTCTAACTTTGAAGATCGTGACTTATTGCAACATGTCTTACACTTAACTTTATTTACAATTTCGTATAACGGCAACATATTTTGTTTTCTCGCAGGAAAGAAAACAGCGAGCGGGCTTCAAAAACGAAAGAAATTGGAAATGAAGCTGAAGAACTAAGATTGGTTTGTAGTCCTTCTTTCTATCATATTTATATGCACGCAGTATTTATGTATGTATGTATTTATAACAGGAGTGACGCAATGAAACAGACCACATTCTTTGTTGTTACTCAGAGTTTCAGGCTGTACAGCCATCATCAGACAATGTTATCTGTATAGCGATCAATGGTTGTCTGATGATCGCTGTATAGCGTGAAGCTCTGAGTAACAACAAAGAATGTAATCTGTCATATTGCGTCACTGTTATTATGTTTCGTGCTGCCTACATGGCATTGAGCGCTGTTTAACCATTAAAGACAAATACAGCCTATTCTGAAATGTAAAGTGTCTGTATTTTAGAAATACTTTTGTTGCAAATGTGGTCGTTTTAGGCACTCTAAAATTTGAAGAATTCTGCCTGGTGTATTTGTGAATAGTTAACTCCTAAGCAAAACTTACAAAAGACCAGACAGACTTTTCAAGCTCCTTGTTAGTTTTTGTGAACCATTGCCGAGCCATTATTGATTTAAACATTTTTTGCAAGTCTCCTTTAATTCAATACAAGTGCAAGATATGAAGTGCTATCCATCTTCTTTGAATGACAATTTTTAGGAAAACGAGAAGCTGAAGGATTTGAAGAGGGACCTCGAGTGGAAAATCAAGGTAAGTTTCAATTTTGTATTTTGATTTAGAAAGACCTTTACTGTTGACGTTGGTCATAGAAACTAATGTACTCAAAGCACTTAATCTTGTCAAAACTTAGATGAAATAATGCCAGGGCCAATTATCTTGGCTGTTTTTTGTGATTCTACACAAAAATGAAAAGATCCACCTTTGATCCCTGCAGCTCATGAACCTACAGGTGCAGCTCCTGCCCACTTTCAAAAATAGTAAAAACATGTCGATTTCTTATCGTGCATTTTACGCTTTCATTTGTTAAGTGCTATTTTTACTAAGCACAGCACGACATATCCAAAAAGGCCTTTAGAAATTATACCCTTAAATTTAGGCATCATCTTAAACAGGTTATGTATCCTATTTTATGAAGGAACTTGCTGTGACGGTGTTCAATATATCAAAATTATCCCTTATTGGTCATATTTCTATGCTTTCGTCTTAGAACCAAGCTATTTCCCTTGAAGAGGAAACAAAGGCACACAAGGAAACTGATGCGGAGGTTCTCGCAGGAGAGAAGAAAATCAAAGAATTGCAGAAAATGGTCGAAGAAGCTAGAAACAAAGTAAGGAGAGTTTACAAAGATGTTTTATTTAAATTGTGCGTGGTTAGCCTACTTCGTAGTATTGCTTTAGACCTTTTTTGTATATATTTCTCGAAAAAGTTGTTCCATTAGATAACAATAATCTACAGAACGAACACAAAGGCTGCAGCCTTGCCTCCAGAATTGAATTTAGTTTTTAGTTTGCCGTGTTGGATCTTTTTATTTGAAGAGGAATTTGAAGTTAAAGTTTATGTCAGTACGGTTAAAGTCTCTAAGCCTGCTATCAGTTTATTGTGGGTAAGGCATATTGAATAAAGAAAACATATTGAATGCAGATTTACAAATACACTCATTTTTTTTTTCAATTATAAGAAACAGCTTATAAGAAACGGAAGGTTCAATTTTTTAAAAGTTAAGAAACTACCCTACCTGAATTAAAAAAGCTAAGAAATTTTTGTCATTTGTAGCTTTAATTTTCCCAGGTTACTCCAAAATGTTCTGACACTGTACTATAATAGTGGATGTTTTGGCATTGTTTTGAGTGCGAATTATGTTGTAACATGTTTTGATACCTCACAAAGTAATTTGGAAGCCCTTCTAACAAAAATAAATTGGCTCTACACTTAGGGTATTAACAAGATAAGAAACACATAAGAAACTTTTGGTAGCAAAATGGTCCTAAAATTTAAGAAACTGCCTACCAACCCCGGACCTTAGTTTCTTATAAAAAATTGAATGTAAACTAAAGAGTCTCTTTTTTGTTACAAGATGTCTATTTTGTTTTTGATTGTTTGACGTGTACGCGAGTTCGGGTTCTTTCCTCACTCTTTGTTGTTGTTTTGTTTTTTAGGAAGGTGACCCGAAGAGAATGAAAGAAAATGAACAGAAAATGACGGTTAGCCATGCGTTACTTTTTAATCTCTTAGAATTATCCGATTCTCCTTTCGATTAACCAGAATTCTGTGAAGAAAACTGAAAATATCGTGCAAGTATGTTTACCAACAAAAATACCTCTCTATTTATCTGCTTTCCGATTTTATTTATGCTATTGTTGACAACTTTCTGAAGGTTGCTGTAAATTAGTCGTAGTAGAAAGTAGAGAGAAGAGAAATGATAATATACCAATACTAACTTTTGCGAGGGCAATACGGAAAAATATCAAGCCCGAGGTCAAAAGTATTGACCGAGCTTGCGAACCGAGGGCTTGATATTTTCCTTATTGCCCGAAGCGAAAAGTTAGTATTTTGTTTATTACACGAGCTGGAGGAAACAGTGGAAACAATCAACGCAGTGATACGCTAGAAGCAAAGACCGAAGCGCCATTTTGTATCCCATGACAACGGGCAATACGGGAAATATTGTCCGCTCCTCGACCAATCAAATTCATTATTGTGTTCTCTTCCCTGAAGATCGGGCAATAATGTGAAAATAATCTTTGGGAATAGAACAAATCTTTTTTCTTTAGGATTTGAAGAACAAATTGAAAGCTGAGAAAGAAAGAAGTGAAGATTTAGAAGATGAAAACAGCAAAATGAAAAAGAAATTAAGAGATGCAAGAACAGAAGTTGAAGATGAAATGGCTGTCAAGGATGAAGTAAGTCTTTTATAATTTAATTTCTTATGTATCACTTCTGTTTCAAAATTCTCTCGATATCCCCAAGCAATCAAATATAGCGGTGAAAAGAATTTTCAGACCATAACCTGAAGTATGATAGATGCTATTTGTTGTTGATTAATTTGAAGCTTCATATCTTACTTATGAAGAAATTCAATTTGATCATCCGCATGTTTTGTTAACAGGAGATCGTCGAACTCAAGCAAAGTTCTAAGGATGCAACAAAACAATCAAAGGTTCACCAATTTGTCTCTCTCTTACTTTCACTTAGGTCATAAAATTGGTTCTTTTCACTGTCACATAAGGTAGTCTAGAATACGAAGCCTCTATCTTTATTGTTTGCGCAAAGAAATGAAGTCTTATTTTATTCTCACTGGCACTGAAGTAATTAAGAGTCATACTTACAAAGTTAAAATCGAAGGCCAAATCACTCCCTAGAAATCTCATTGCTTTCGACGGAAATCTTGAGAAATCCAGAAGGAGTCCTTTTCTTTAGTCGTAGAAATCTCGCACGCTATTTTAGGGAGTGGCGCATCCATCGGTAAGAATAACGAAGAGCTGCGTAGGTTATTAACTGTCAGTAATGAATTTTGAAAGTAAAAGAAGATGCGGTTATTTTTCAGGAGATGAAACTGAAGCTAAAAGAAGCTACNGTTTGACGTGTACGCGAGTTCGGGTTCTTTCCTCACTCTTTGTTGTTGTTTTGTTTTTTAGGAAGGTGACCCGAAGAGAATGAAAGAAAATGAACAGAAAATGACGGTTAGCCATGCGTTACTTTTTAATCTCTTAGAATTATCCGATTCTCCTTTCGATTAACCAGAATTCTGTGAAGAAAACTGAAAATATCGTGCAAGTATGTTTACCAACAAAAATACCTCTCTATTTATCTGCTTTCCGATTTTATTTATGCTATTGTTGACAACTTTCTGAAGGTTGCTGTAAATTAGTCGTAGTAGAAAGTAGAGAGAAGAGAAATGATAATATACCAATACTAACTTTTGCGAGGGCAATACGGAAAAATATCAAGCCCGAGGTCAAAAGTATTGACCGAGCTTGCGAACCGAGGGCTTGATATTTTCCTTATTGCCCGAAGCGAAAAGTTAGTATTTTGTTTATTACACGAGCTGGAGGAAACAGTGGAAACAATCAACGCAGTGATACGCTAGAAGCAAAGACCGAAGCGCCATTTTGTATCCCATGACAACGGGCAATACGGGAAATATTGTCCGCTCCTCGACCAATCAAATTCATTATTGTGTTCTCTTCCCTGAAGATCGGGCAATAATGTGAAAATAATCTTTGGGAATAGAACAAATCTTTTTTCTTTAGGATTTGAAGAACAAATTGAAAGCTGAGAAAGAAAGAAGTGAAGATTTAGAAGATGAAAACAGCAAAATGAAAAAGAAATTAAGAGATGCAAGAACAGAAGTTGAAGATGAAATGGCTGTCAAGGATGAAGTAAGTCTTTTATAATTTAATTTCTTATGTATCACTTCTGTTTCAAAATTCTCTCGATATCCCCAAGCAATCAAATATAGCGGTGAAAAGAATTTTCAGACCATAACCTGAAGTATGATAGATGCTATTTGTTGTTGATTAATTTGAAGCTTCATATCTTACTTATGAAGAAATTCAATTTGATCATCCGCATGTTTTGTTAACAGGAGATCGTCGAACTCAAGCAAAGTTCTAAGGATGCAACAAAACAATCAAAGGTTCACCAATTTGTCTCTCTCTTACTTTCACTTAGGTCATAAAATTGGTTCTTTTCACTGTCACATAAGGTAGTCTAGAATACGAAGCCTCTATCTTTATTGTTTGCGCAAAGAAATGAAGTCTTATTTTATTCTCACTGGCACTGAAGTAATTAAGAGTCATACTTACAAAGTTAAAATCGAAGGCCAAATCACTCCCTAGAAATCTCATTGCTTTCGACGGAAATCTTGAGAAATCCAGAAGGAGTCCTTTTCTTTAGTCGTAGAAATCTCGCACGCTATTTTAGGGAGTGGCGCATCCATCGGTAAGAATAACGAAGAGCTGCGTAGGTTATTAACTGTCAGTAATGAATTTTGAAAGTAAAAGAAGATGCGGTTATTTTTCAGGAGATGAAACTGAAGCTAAAAGAAGCTACCGATGCGAAGGAGCTTGCTGAAGAGGAAATGAAAAGAATAGAGAAGAAATTAAAAGCTGCAACTATTAAATTGGAAGGACTCGAAAAATCCGATAAGGTATTCAATTCCTTTGATATTTCATTAATGGCCTTCGATTGTAAAGGAATGTGACGGTCATATCAACCTAAGTTGGCCCAACAGAAATTTCTAGTTTAAGTGGCCCTTACATTTCATATTCTGTAATAATTTCATAAATTCAGAAATTGTCAATTTTTCCTCTCTCTCTATTTCAGTACACACCTGATGCCCTCGAATCTCATCAAGAGCTGACCAGGAAAATTATGGTAAATATTACTCAAAAATTGGATATTTTACTTAATCAGTTTCTTCGGTGTAAATTAAAGACAGCTGTCATCGTAAATTGTGTTGGCAACTTCTAGCTATAAGTCCTTACAGTGTATGTTTTGTATCAGTATCATTTGACGATTATTGAAAGTTCTTCATTGAAAATCTTTTTAGGCATCTTTAAGGACAAATAAGATGTGTATTTCAGTTAAATGAAGACGAACGCTGCATTTTATCATTACTAGAAGTTTCCTGTCCTGCTTTCAACTGCTTTCAAATTGGTTTCATCGAAAGATTCTGTCATTTGTGTGGAATAGGCTGGATGGTAACTTTGTTCTTGAATTTTCTTAATCGCAGGACTTGCAGACAGCTTTAGACGAGGAAGTTGATGCAAATGAAAGAGCGAATGACCAGATACAAGAGCTTAAAAATAGGCTCAAGGGTGTCAAGGTAGGATAAGTTTGTTTTATGATCTGTTTTATGATAAAATAACAAGAATAGATCGACGACAACCTTGAATTGCAGGCCAAGAAAACTCTATCGTTTGTCGAACGTTTCCTTGTCGTCTTATGTTTCTTTTTCCCAAGGCCAATGATTTAAGGAATTAGCTTGATATATAGATGGAACAATTTCTGATATTCATCATTTTTGCCCCAACTTAGGCTAGTATGCTTGATTCTGTTAAATTTTGTCATAATGTTTAGTTCATTGAATTATGCAATGCTTTTAAAATTTGTTTTGTTTTCATATGCATACTTATAGAATTAGTTTGTGCTATTTTATTGCTCCTTGTCTTTCAGGCCTCAGATTCAGAGCTGGAAAAACAAGTCAAGGTTTGTTTATTGATGGTTTTAATCGAATTTTNTGAATTGCAGGCCAAGAAAACTCTATCGTTTGTCGAACGTTTCCTTGTCGTCTTATGTTTCTTTTTCCCAAGGCCAATGATTTAAGGAATTAGCTTGATATATAGATGGAACAATTTCTGATATTCATCATTTTTGCCCCAACTTAGGCTAGTATGCTTGATTCTGTTAAATTTTGTCATAATGTTTAGTTCATTGAATTATGCAATGCTTTTAAAATTTGTTTTGTTTTCATATGCATACTTATAGAATTAGTTTGTGCTATTTTATTGCTCCTTGTCTTTCAGGCCTCAGATTCAGAGCTGGAAAAACAAGTCAAGGTTTGTTTATTGATGGTTTTAATCGAATTTTAGTAACATTTACCTGCAGGACAGAATCATTTAAACGTTCAGCAACAAGTAATCGGAGACGAACTAAACTTTGAACTGCGCTGAAGTTCGAACTAACATCTGATAAGTAAAGTTTTCTTTCAGATTATATTTTCTGTAAACAAAATTTCCGATGATCTTTGTATGACTATCACAGAGCTCCCTCAGTTTTGCCATACCTTGAATTGTAGAGTGGTGCTTAGCTCAAAGTGATTACAGATGATAGTGACTCTTTTTCATTTCAATCAATTGAATAGAATTCTTCTCATAGGTCTTCCTGTGGTCCAATAAATTTAAATTGCATTGGGTAACGGAACCACATGCTTTTCGTCTGCAAACACGAAAATATTTCAGCAAATGGTTCCTTTACTCAAAATAATGATTTCAATGTTAGTTCTCGTTTCAAAGAGAGACGCTCACAAAAATAGGAAATCGTAGTGATATCAACTAATCAAAGCGTCAAAAAAGTTGGGCTTTTGATTGCATCTACATCCATTGATTGCTCGCCAGCTTCTGTGAATCATATATTTTTTTATAATGGAAATGCTAACGTAGTTTTGAAATTTGATTTAATTAAAACCATTTAATCTGTACTAACATTATCTGTTATTGCAAATTCTTGAAAGAGAATTGAAATTTTGTGGGTTGTCATTTCTTTCCCTTTTTCAACATTTTCAGTAACAGCTTTGAAGCAAAATCGCCAGTAAGTTTAGAACTTCAGAACCGATTTTAATGAAATATAGTTTTGCGACTAAGTTATTCCTTCCATTATAAAACAAGGTATAATTCATAGACATCTTTTTCTATCTGTAGTTCCAGCATAGGCTCCAAATCTTTAAAAAAGGTGATGTGGATAGCTGTTATTTCTATCTTTCAATTGAATGGCTTGAAAGGAATTTTAGATGCTTTGTTGTAATTCTACTGTGAACGATTTTGATACCTTGATTATTTTCAAATTTACAGCGTTTTTTTCGGAAAGAATTCAATTAAATTTGAAAAAAATTTAATTCTTCGTAGCCTCAAAGTAAATGGAGTAAAATTGGTAAAATTTTCAAGAAACCATAGTTTCTGAAGGTCTACAATATGGTCGCAAGCAGGAACTGTCGCTCTTCTGGTTTACGATTTAGAAATTTAATGACGTCACAACCCCAAAAAAGTTGAATTATAAGAATAGATGATTACAGAAAATATGGCATCGGGGGGGGGGGGGGAGGGGCATTTGACCAAGATGCATTGCGTTTAATGATCGAATTTCTATAGAATCACTGTTGATTCCATTTTAGAACGCAATGCATCTTGGTCAAATGCCCCCCGACGCCATCTTTTCCGGAATCGTCTATTGCTGCCTATTGAAAATAATCAAGATATCAAAAAAGTTCCCCGTAGAATTACAGCACAGTACCTAAGGTTCCTTTTAAGTCATTCAATTCAATGAAAGATGTAATAGCCATTTACTTGACCTTTTTTAAAGATTTCAAGCCTATTCCATATAGTTCTATAACTACATATAACTAGTATATAGCTGACTTTGTAACCATACTTAAAATAGGGACTAAAGACTACACTTGACGAAGAACAGATAGCACATAGAAATACAAATGACGAATTGCTTCTTGTTAGAAAGACGCTGAAGGAAACTAAGAAGTTACTTGATGAGGTATAATCATAATCATCATTCTTTTTCTTTTCCTTCCTGCGTGTTCTGCGTGCGAGATCACCTCACTTCTTTACGCTGACTTGTTGCTGCAAGTCTAAATTCCGTATCAGTCAAGAATAAAGATTTGTTAGAGAAACTGTCGCTCATATGAGGGAAAGGGAGAAGAGAGGAACTCAAATTTGTTCGTTTCGAGAGGCTGAAAGTAGATTGGAAGCTTGCCGTTTTCTTCAGCTCTTGGGCAGAATAATTTCCAATCTATTTTATATACTGCCAACTTGAACAATTAGGAGATTTTATCCGCTCTTCCCTTCTTTCGGTGATACAGTTTCCCTACCAAGACTATATTCCCAATTGATACAGAACTCAGATTGGTAACAACTGAAACCTAACTAGGCACTCCAAAAAGACATATAGAGGAAGAAAGAGGAGGGGAGAGTCTATCGACATTGCTGTTCAAAAACTCGTGCATCGCATAGCTGCAGCCACTCGTCAGGAGTTTAAACTGTTTGTAGCCAGAAAGCTCTCTACTCTTGATCAAAATTAGTCCATGGAAGAAAAATCACTGCTTACAGGAGCCCCCTTATTAACTTTGTGAAATAGTGATGGCTCGAATGTTATTTCTGTTGTTTATAACAGAAGATCCAATACTGTTTTTAAGATTGACCAATCAGTTTGAGTGTACCATGCATGAGATCTGAGCAGGAACGACGACAGTCTCTCCTTTTCCCGCTTCCCTCCTCCACATTTCCTTTGAGAGCCTAGTCAGGCTACCGATGACTTGGCTTTGCTTTACTGTGACTGAACCAAAAACTGAAAATTTCTGCTTCAAAATTGTGTTTAGACATAACAATACATCAAATCAAATACACGATTGCGCTAAAAGATGGCAGCAAGGAACTTTTTACCACTATGCATTGCGTTCTTTAATTGAATCCCTATAAAATCGTTAAAGATTCGAAATTGGAACGCAATGCATCTTGGTAAAAAGTTTCTCGCCACCATTTTTAGTGTAATGGTCTATTCTCAGTAGCAATTCAAAAATATACTAGTTTAGAAATATAATTTTATATTCATCTTCATCTGTGAATTATGAAGTTGAAAATCGAAACTCTTTGAAAACTTCCCAGGGTATTTTTTTAATTGCCAAGGAGACATAACAACATGATATCTGTTAGACAAACTAATTAGCCAGCACTAGCCTCTTTAATGTGATATCTTTCATATGTTATTACAAGATGCAACTTAGAAGAAAATTGTCTAGAGTGTCATTTGAAAAATGTAGAATACATAGCCTCTGATGTGTTGTGTGCTTTTTTGAAGAGGTTTTGCTTGTATGAAGGTTGTATTGTAGCTATAAGTTCTAACAGTTCATTTGTGAAGAAAATATTGTGATAATCATCAACCGGTTTGAAATCTGCTATCTACCAGACGCATTTGAAACTCTTGAAACTTTTTGTTATTGCTTTCTTTTAGGAGAAATCTGGAGTAACAAAGAAGAAAACTTTGAAGCTACAAGAAAGCGTTGATGTATGATGAACTTTCCCTTTTTCTTTAATATTTCAGATGAGCAAAACGAAGTCTGTTTTCATGGACGTCACCAACTTGCTTGCAATTAGATCTCTCCTTTATTAATGCAAATAAAAGCATAGATCTTTTCCAGAAAATGCAGGGGGAAAAATGTCAGCCTGTTTTCATCGTATTTACTGCAAAGGAGCATCAATATTCCTGCGCAAATTTCTTGGCTTGTTTGCTTCGGAAAGATCTAAAACCAAAGCATTTTTTGGAATAAATTTGTTAGTAGAGATCAATTTAATTTTTTTTTAACCTAGAGAATAATGTCTTTCTTTGTTTTTGTGACCAAAGTAAGCAATTTTGATTCTTGAAGTTATTTTACCAAAGTTTTGTGCATGATAAGATTAAAGCCAATTTTCTTTACATTCTCGTCCTTTTGAAGGAATTCAAATCAGCCTTGTACGAGGAGAAAGAAGATCATGCTAAAACGGACAATTTGTTGAAAGAAATCCAGAGAGAGTTGAACGACGCTAACAAGAAAATTAATAGATTGAGAAATGACATCGAGGTAAATTTTGTGTAAAATCTTATGTCTCTCAGATTCCTGTTAAGTGGTATGCACAACTTAATGTTTGCGCACAGGGAAACCAGACTAACTGTTGATTTTTGTAGTTTTTATTATTTGGTAATTTATTCTATATTTCTATTAAAGGCAGTCTGTCACGCATCTGATTGGGTGATCAGGACAATACAAATAATAGGAGAACTGAATGAATGGCTGCTGATCCTAATCACTTTCTACGGCCGTAGAAAGTGATGCAGATCAGCCCTCCTTTGTTCCCAATGCACAGATTCACAAAGACATTCGTTGTGTTGAGCTCTGACTTTACTGCAGCCAATCAGATGCGTGACAGGCTGCCTTTAAATCAACCTCCTGTTATTTTCCGTGCTTCTATTGTGCTGCGCAGCGAACTTCTACTGCCAAGGAGCGAAGGGAAAGAAATTCCTTTCTCTTCTCGCTTCGCGCGCTCCTTCGCAGTTTCTTTCCCTTCGCTCCTTGGCAGTGGAAGTTCGCTGTGCAGCACAATAGAATCACGGAAAATAACAGGAGGTAGATTTAATACAAAAATGGAATATATTACCAAATACCAAGAACTACAAAAATCAACAGTTTATCTGGTTCCCCTGTGGTTTGCGACTGACGACTTAGAATATTTAGCTGAGACGCAAAAGTGAAGGTAAGCGGTCACTCCCATTAGTCAATGTCAAGCTTATTTTGTTTTTTTCCTTCAGATAGTAAATATTGAAAGATTTTGCTGCCTTGAAAAACCTGGAAGAAAATATTCATTTTGACGACCCGTCAATGCTGCCGATTTCTGTATCATCCCCCCATCATCCCTTGGTCTATATCTAGCTTGATATCAGTTATTAAGACATCTCATTTGATGTGCCATTACTATTGTAGGATGGACAAGAGAGCGAACAGGATGCAGCAGCTCTTCAGAGAAGAATCAAGGTATCAATTTGTCTGTTGACCATTTAATTTTAGTCTCTTTGCTTACTTAAAATGCAACCTATATTTCTAAATGTTGATGAAAATCAGCGTTCAATGTCCTTAATCTTAGAAGGGGTCGTATCACCCAATGATAAACGCTAGAAAATGATATATTTAAAGAAAAGAAATTCTAGGAGATGAACTCTTTTTTTAGTTTTGGCTCATATCAAATTTTCTATACCCGCTATTTATCCATCAAATGAGACTTTCTTTGGCTTATGATACCTCCTGCTAAAGAGGTGATTCGCACTGAGAGTAACTGTCAAACAGGATTCACACCGGATGTCAAATAGTTAGGTATCACGTTTAATATAAACAACATATCTTTCTATATTTTGTAGTCTCTCGAGAGGTCACTGGACGAAGAACAGGAGAATCATGAGAAGATAGATCAAGAATTACAGGACACAAGGAAACAATTGAAATCTGCTGTGTGGCAAATCTCTGATTTGGAAGGACAACTAGAGGTAATGAAAACATCAATTATTTCTAGAAATCTTGATTGTGCTATTTTGAGTCATTCTCAGAGTCTCAGTAGTCATGCCATATAAAATTTGTGAAGTTTTTGCTTCCTATTTTGTACATAATGAACGGAAGGGAGGATTTGTTTAAGAGAAAAGCCATTGTGGTTACCTCTCCAAAGGAAACAATACCCAATTTCAAATTTCGTTCGTTCTTACCTAAGACTCCTCAAGTGAGCAAGATTACTATTCTGCCTCACAGCAATCAGGTCTATACAGATCTGCTTTTCTAAATAACTTTAAACATGTCCCAACTCTATTTTCTTCTCCAAAGTTTGATTGCAACTTTTCCTTTGATCATACTTCGTAACTATGTGCATTTGTAAAATACAAATTTTTAGAATTTTTGTTAGAGCTATTTAGAAAGAGCTTTTCAGAATATCGTGAAAATGTAATCATATGATGAATATTTCAAACAAGATAAGAAAGTCGATATTTATACCCTACAGAACGCTGCACCATCTTCGAAGAATGACAGTGAAGACGCGATTGCATTAAAAGAAAAAGTCAAGGTTCGTTTCATCACCCTCCTTTTTGGGAAACGATTTGAGAATATACCTTTTGGCTGCTCTACAACAGAATCTGGATCGAGCGATATTTTTTTACAGTTTATACGAAAGGCTCAGCTAAGTGGCGTTGGAGCTTCTATCACTGTTGTTCACATTCGAAAATGCTACAAAATGCATAAAGTATCATTCGATTCAGATTTTTTTTAGAATAGCTAAAAGATCTATTTCAGAGTCTGTGGTGCAATGTTTCTGAAATAATGACATGAAATAGCTGCAATTTCAGAACAGTGTTCATTAAAATCTAGCCCGCGAATAGGTTCTATGTAATTTTCAAAACATTAGCTAGTTACGATTATATGGAATCTACAATACAGTAGACTGCTTAGCTATTTGGCAAAAAATGTGGATTGAGTGACATTCCTCTTGTACAAAGCTAACTTTCGAATGAAAATCATTTTGATCACGTATCTTTCGAATCTTTCAAATTGGATTTGAAGGCCCGTTTCTCAATAGCTAAGCAGTGTATTTTTATTATATGATCCCAAGGGGTTTGTATATGTTGCTTGCTACAGAAGTTTGCTTATATTATTTGAAAACAGGTCTAGATTAAAAAGACACTTAGATCTACTGCTTTCTACAGTGAAAATATATTCCCTGAACTCTAATCATTTGCCTGTGTTTTAATTCTCGTTTTGATTAGAGTTTCCCACTTGCAGGAGCTTCAAGAAGTTCTTGCGGAGGAGCAAGCAGACCATGAATTCACAGAAAAGAAATTAAAAAAAGCGAAGAAAGATTTAGAAAATGCAAAAGATGAGATGATGAAACTCAAAAAGGTACAACTAACAGATTCATTGTGCATGATGTTTATCGTCCTCACAATCTTAGATATTCATCTGTTTTTATTGAATTTATACTATCGTTGAACCATTTAGAGGCCTGTTGCAGGGGTCTACAATCTTCTGTTATTTTGATGACCTTTCTCGAGGGCTATTTTGAGTCAAATCAACTCAAATTTCCCAATCTCTTTCTTTGATACTGCCTCTTCCCACAATTTTCTCAGATTTGAGAACCTTTCCTCATCGAAATCCTTGGTAATACAGCAAGATCGACACCCATGGCCTATTGTATGTTGTTATATTGTGTAAAGCCTACTGTATCAATTGACATGCCTGCTTTAAAAGTTGCATTGTTTCTTTGATCGCTACGTATTTCGGTCATTCGTCCTGCATGATGAACACATTTAAATAGAATCTTGTATTCAAGGTTTCACCTTGTAATGTTTTTGCTAACTTTTCAATATCAAACTGTCCTGTTATATTTCATACTGGGTTGGTTCACTACTTTGACCACTTAATAGATATTTATGATGATTTATCTTGTGGTCATTTTAGAGCGGAGCTGGAACGAAAGAATCCAACGACGAACTGGAGGAGAAATTAAGGGTTAGTTTTTGTTTCTTTTTAAAGAGAAATAAATATCGTATTCTAATTTGTTTTTCTGAAATATTATAGATGGTGATTCGTTCCACAAATATTTTCACAGCTTTTTGTATTAAAATATGATTATAAGGTCATACTTCTAACAGTCCATTCAAAAATAAGCATTCGAGTCTGTTAGAAAATATTCGAAAGATCGATGTGTAATCTTTTCATCATAAAATCCGCCCTCAACCAAAGGTTATTGCTCGTTGCACCCTCTTTCACCTATGACCAAGATATTTGTTATGGTTTTCTTTCATAACCCCAGTGAGTTATTCTCTTTCCTTGGTCTTTTCTTGAAGTATAGTCTGATTGGTCTGTGCTATTTCTTGAAGGAACTTGAAGAGGCATTGGAAGAAGAGAGAAGCAACACTCAAAATGCAGGCAGAAAGATGAAGAAGCTCGAAGAACAGTTGAAGGAAGCCAGACGGAATATTCACGAACTTCAAGAAACGGTATGTTTCTTTAAAAATAAACACAAAGTCATTCAGGGAAATTATCTCTCCAAAATTTGCAGTAGTAAAATCAATAAGTGGGAGTACTGTGAGATTTCTGGTAATTTATGTGAGGCTGAAAAGTTTTCTGATCCATTCGTAGTTTTCAAACGTTTTATGACATTTTGGAAGGGAGCTTTTTTGGAAAATCGCCCATAGTTTTGGAACGAAAGGCCTAAATTAGACGGAGTAAATTCTGGAACATATTTGAAGATCTTAGCTATCCAACAAAGCATTGGCCGATCTGATTAAACAAATGACCGTGAAGCTATGCTATCCGAAGCAGATCGCGTTTTATCGACTCACCCGGTATTTAAAATCATATTCAATTCAGCTTCATCAGAACCAGAGACAAACTTGAATTGGTTCAGTTTTCCTTGCAACTTAAATATTTTCTCTGTTTCTTTCACACAGGACGATGCAAAAGCAACACAAGAAACCAGAGGGCTGTCAGCTAAGATTTCTGTAAGTTGTTTAACTGCGATACCCTTCACAATTTTTTAACATCCCGTGAAATATGTATCTATCATATGAATCTCTTTACAATTGTTTGTAAGTACCTCATTTACCAAAGGTATCACATGAATACGTGTAAGAATTCTGTCATGATTAAGAAACTGATAACCTGAGTTACACTACCATGAACTATGTCTGTGTAGCAATAGACCATTTCGCAGGCGAATGCGAAGGCGCTGTTCGCGTTGCATCTCGGTATCGCATGGGGATTTTGAACTCGAAATCGAATTTGAATCCGACTTTGAAACCCCCATGCGATCCCGAGATACAACGCCAACAGTGCCTTCGCATTCGACTGCGGAATGGTCTATGAAGAACTCTCCTAAAACTAACGAAAACTTTTTCCAATTTGTGATTGCATTGAAAATGAAGATTTTACGCAAACACGTCATTTAAATTTATACTCCATTGATGTTAAGCAGGCATTATTCAATGCTTCCTCAATGCTTGCATCAGCGTGCTTTTCATTAAATCGATCCAATATTTTTAGTCATTTCTTGTTCGCATTTTTGTTTTCTCACTTTTCATTCTCCTGCTTTTTTGTTTGTACAGGAATTACAACTTGAACTTGAGGAGCAAAATCAAACCGTCGATGAACTGAATGCAAGTCTAAAAGATGAAATATCGAAAAAGAAGAAAGCTTTGGGTGATTTAAAAGCAATTGGTGAAGACAAACGAGATGTATGTCAATTATTTTGTTCAAAGTTTTGAAAAAGAAACCTTCTCAACGGTATTGTTCATGGTGAAAAGTTTCACCCTAAGAAATTTGTCAAGGTTAAATCCTTTGAAAGATTCCAAACTTTTTATAGTCATAAAATTAATATCACAAACAATAGTAGTTTATAAGCAGTTTGGATGTTAAGATATGATATTCAAAACGTGACTACTAAAAATTTATATCACACTTACCTTGGCATTCATAGTTTGCGAATTGGACGATGTCGTTAAGTATAACAAAAATATTTGTGCCGATGGTAAAATTGCTTTGGAATAATGTTTGCAGGCCATATCTTTTTTTGCAAAGTGGATGTTTTGTAGTATTTTCCTGGATTGATCGCTCTATTTTTATTTATGACTGATATAAATTTCTTACAGTTTCCCGGAGGAGTGTTGAGGCTGCGCACCGGCCTTGTTTTTACAGTCTCTGTTACAAACATGACATGCCAGCGAGGTTGCTCTCATTCAATTCAGCCAGCAAGTTTATCCAAATTATTTATTTTTCCTCAGATGGAGCAACGTCTTAACAAGAAGGTCAACAACCTGAAAGATGATATGGATGTATGCTTTCTTATTTTCTCACTCTTTGACGAAACGAAAAATTGCTGCCAGCACAATTTCATCACAGTCATGACTATGATTTGAAGGATAATTATGTCAGCGTAGTAACCACTAAAGATTGTGTTTATTACCGTAAAGAGTGCAAACAAATTTCATCTGAAACTCGTCTGCAACTTTGCTTTATCACGAAACTTGTCTAATAATTGCAACCAAAGTTTGACAGATAAGAGATCTACAGTGCATTCTTCTTAATCTAGCAGTTACGACAATTAATTACCACATTTTGGCTTTGTCAGTCCCAGGAATATTTATGATCTACAGGCAAGGCAGGTTTTTCCTACTTAATCCGCATTTATTGTAATTCATAGTACTTTTTATTTTTTATTTTGTTTAGTCAGCCAGGCCTTTAGACAGCAACCTGTTTGATAAGTCCCAGGAGCAGTTTCTCCTGCCCCCCTCCCCCCCTCAAAATGCCCCTGTTATCAGTTATAGAAACTACCATATCTACGTGTTTTGCAATTTTTTCATTATTCATTGACGATGATTAATATTTGGCAGGACCTTCGTGCAGACTGGCAAGATCAAAAAAATCTCGCAGCAGATCTTGAGACTGAATTACATCGCGCAGAAAGACGTGAAGAGAATGCTAAAGAAGAGCTGGAGGAATTCAAGAAACTTGAAGGGCTGGTGGGTACATCAAACTATTATTTTCTGTAAAAACTAGGCCCACCTAATTTGTATGTAGGTAATTTGTTTCAAGCCCCTCTCCCCTTCCACACGTGAAATTTTGTATATTGTACTGCATGAAAACGCTCATATTGTGACCCCTCCTCTCTGGCCCTCTCTGCCCCTCCAGCTACTAAACAGATTTCCCCATTGATCATTGATCATTGATCATTGATCATTGATCATTGATCATTGATCATTGATCATTGATCATTGATCATTGATCATTGATCATTATGCATCATTTTTTATTGTTAAAGTCTTTTTTGTGCACGCTATAATCAGTCACTGTTTGGAAAAGTTTTTAAAATTTCTTTCCCGTAAACTTCTGTCGATGTATCACTGTTCTTTGTTTTGAAAATTAGGATGAAGACAATTCAGCCCAAGGAATTGCAAGTTTGCGTAGAAAGCTTGAGGTTTGTGATTTGTTTCGTGTCTTTATAAAAATTAGACGTTTGAGTACCTTTTTGCAATTCCTTTCAGCAAGCAAATTTGAGGAAAGCTGTAGTTTTTAGATGTGATAACAAATTGGTTTATCTAGCTGAATATTCAACCAACAAACAATATAGGATGGGTCATGTAGGTATAAATACAATCTAATTTCTTGTTCATAGAACTTGCATACAGCATTGGATGAAGAAATGAGTGCTCACGAAGAGACTGAAAAGGAATTGCGCAAATTGGAACAGAAATATGAAGTAGCAGAGAAAAAGATTGAAGAACTTCGCGAAGACAAGAGTGAGGTTAGATTCCTTGCCTGTTTTGTTTTGCTTTATGGATATTCGAGCTGTTGTGGCTATTTTATATCTGTAATGATTTTGTGTTGCAAGGCCGTGTTAGAAAATTACTTTCATTTTTGTTGGCTTTGACCAACAACAAGAGTCCAGCCGAGGTATTTTGTTGCCAAGATTTTAGGCCGTTTTCCATTGCTTTTCTTGTTTGCTTATTCGATGATTTGTATTCAAATTTAAGAAATTGACGGGCACACTTAGAGAAATTGACGGGCACACTTAGCTTTCTCCGAAAGAGAAGTACCTAATGTGAAAGCTCTAGTTTTTTTGTAGCATTGATGAAAGGCAATTCAAGGTTAGGAGAAGAAAGAAAGGATAGCCTCTTTCGAACGCTATTTCAGAGTTATGAGAGCCATTTTAATCATCTTCAGCAACTAAAAAGTGATGTTTTCTATGCAGGGTAAGAAGGATTTTGTCAAGTCGACGATGACCATTGACATAAAATTGAAGGTAATTATTGAAAATGTTAGAACTTTCTATCACTATTGTCAATTTTTTAAGTCTAGTTACAGTGCTGCAACTAATCCAAATGGCAGTTTATTCCAGTGAACAGGAACTGTAGCATATATGCGTTTCACTTCACTAATGTTATGGGTACTATATTTAAAGAGGAATCTACGAAATTGCAGCCAATTCTAGTAATCTATATTTTTGGGACGACTGCACTTTAGCTGACCAGCTTTATGTCATATCTCTCATGAACATATTCGACCAAATACCCTACTAACCTTAACTAGACCCTACCTTACCCTAACTGATCCTAACTTAGCCTAACCCAACTTACCCTACCTCACTCTAACTGATCCCAACTTACCCTAACTAGCCCTAACTTGCCCTAACTAATATTTATAAATCTTTGTGAAATTGTAGAAATTGGAGGACGAATTAGATAAAGAAAAGGAAGATCATCAGGAGACGATTGATGCACTCACAGAATTCAAGAAAAAAGCCAAGGTCACTTCGATCAAACTTGAAAACCTGAAAACCAATCTTCCAAAGGTTAGCAACATTTTTAATAATGATTTGCAGGTGAATATTCACTTAATGATAGTTCAGTCATGTATTTTAATTGGGACAGAGATCCTAGAGATTCTTGGTCATCAATCAATTCGAAAGAAAGACTAATATTTCCATGACTGGCTTTTACTATTCTCAATTTTGGGACACCTTTCAATTTAAAATGAGTTCAGATAACCGAAATGTTTAGGATCTTTTAGAATCGTCTGAGCTATCAAACCAAAGGCTTTCTTGTTGGGGATACGAACAGGCTAAGTTGTGAGCCTCGAGGAATCCCCCAAAAAGGGCTCCAGATCGCATTATGCAAATTAGCTTGACCGTTGAGAACAAGAGAAGAAACAATAGCAACGATGCGCATGACATCGTGAGCCCCAATGTTGATTCGCTCACAACAAAGCTGAAACACAATAGGTTGAAACAATTGGGTCAGCACTTCGTCTCCCCAGCAATTTCGAGGAGATGAGACGCTTCTAATGTGGATATTTTCACTCATTATCTTTTTAAAGGGCTTTAAACCAAATCTATAAAATCGAGATTTAGTGCAAATCTAAGAAGAGTTTAATTAAATTTCAAATTCTACGCAATTTCAGCTATGTAGGATGCGCGTCTTTAGAAACTTATTATTATTTTGTACAATAATGTGCTTATTATTTTCGTTTAAATATATTTGTAGGACATCGTTGATGGTATCACAGCTGAGGAGGCAAATGAAAAGATTTTGGTAAGAAGATCTCTTTTTTTAAACAGTATGAATCCATCTTCTTTTACTAAACTTCGATTTCATCATACAACATTGATTTGTTTCTCAGAGCTCTCCATATAAATACATGAGCGTATACGCTATCCTGAATTTTTGCTGACAAACTGCTGATGGCCTTTTGTTATCGCACAATAGCGGTAGCGTCAATAGCAGCGAGAAACAAACGCTTCTTAATCCTTCCATTATTCTCAGGAATTTCTTTGGTTTAATTTCAAAAGCGATAAAATGACAACTTTTGTTTGACGATTGAAAAGAAGTTGATATTGGTCATGAGTGGGCTATTTATGCGGACTCAATGCCTTTAATGCATGCTTTTTTGATACCATAAAATAGCGTTATCGAGCATGTACTCGTTATCAAGTCTCGAGCGTTATCAATACGTTTCGAGCATGTACTTGATAACGAGTACATGCTCGAAACGTCGTGTTTTTTTACATCTACGCTATTTTATGGTACTTTAATCATTTATTTATTATATTTTCGTTTAATTTTGATGGTACCTCACGCAACAAACATATTTTTATTGCTTTTTTGATACATCAATATTTAAATCTTCGTTTGATTACATTATCTTGTAGAGTTTGGAGACTGCTTTGGAGGAGGAAAAAGCTGCGTACGAAGACTGCTTGGCGGATTTGCAAGGAACACAGAAAAAGTTGAAAGTAGTTAGAGTTCAGTTGAACGCTGCTAGAGCAGAGGCTGATGGGGTGAGAAATGATCTCTTTGCTTTTTTTTCTATTCATAATAAAGTAAAACTAACTAATATAAATATACAAATACCATACCGTTCTTGGCGTAGGAAGACACAAGGTCATCTGGCCTCCACCAAGAACGGTACTTACAATTTTACAAATCCAACTTCCAAGCAAAAAGAAACAAAAAAAGAGACAATGTACAAATGGTTTAAGAAAAGAAGGGCACTTGCAGTTCCACACCAAACCATGCAGTGGGTCTAACCGTTATGTATCATAGATTTTTTCATCAGTTTAGCACCATCAAATCGCAACTTGATGGTACAATGACGACAATGTACTTCTTTGCTTTGAAGTACATTAACGAGACTTCCTGGCCTGAGTCTACGCATTAATACGACCACTTGGATATTTAAATCTTGCAAATGAAGCTTTATTACAACTTTTATTGTATGGCCATAAAGATTTTCCTGACTCATTGAACAGAGTTGAGCTTACGTTACATTTCATCCATAAAACGGATCGATTCGCGTAAAATCTTATACCCCCCCCCCCTCCATAAGTCGCCCAGTCGTTAAGTTTGTTTTTGTCACCATTGTTTTCAACTTCTGTTTTTGCTTTTGTCTTCAGTGTATTGTGAAGTAGTTTTAATGGCCACAGGGTGGACATAACCTTTTGCTCCCTGTGGTATCCTTTTAATAATATCTTATAGCAATTTTTAAGTAGCGTGGTTAGCAATATGTCTTGCAAATTTTTATAGGAATGTATAAAAAAATTGTTGCTTTGAAGTCAAGCTTTTATTTTTTTTTTATTTTCCTATTGTAATTGGATCTTTCGCGAAAGTGTTTTGTTTTTAATGTTAGAATTAGTCTACAGATGAATTATTGACACAAAATATTTCAACTAATATTTGATTTGAATTACAGGCAACTGGAGGAGGTGGAACAAAATACACTTCTGAATTGAAAATTTAACTTAAGGTNTTTAATGGCCACAGGGTGGACATAATCTTTTGCTCCCTGTGGTATCCTTTTAATAATATCTTATAGCAATTTTTAAGTAGCCTGGTTAGCAATATGTCTTGCAAATTTTATATGAATGTATAAAAGAATTGTTTCTTTGAAGTCAAGCTTTTATTTCTTTTATTTTCCTATTGTAATTGAATCTTTCGCGAAAGTGTTTTTGTATTTAATGTTAGAGTTTGTCTCCAGATGAATTATTGACACAAAATATTTGCATTAATATTTGATTTGAATTACAGGCAACTGGAGGAGGTGGAACAAAATACACTTCTGAATTGAAAATTCAACTTAAGGTTTGTCTTTTTTTCTTTTATGAAATTTTGGTGTGTTAAAATATTAAGTTAATATTGCGTTGAGTCAATGTAGTAATAAACAAGAGAAAATAAAACAATATAACCAAAGTATGGAATAAAATGCAACACAACACGACGCAATATATTACAATACCGTACCGTGTAATATAATACCTTACATTGCAATACCATGAGATGATACTGTGCAGTATATGATACTGTGCAATACAACATACTGTAATTCAAACTGTGATTTACCAGATTTCTTGTGAGAAATTAGAATGACTCGAGAGATGGAGAGAGTCCTTGACTAATAACGTGGTTGAGAGCAAGGGCAGTGTGAAGATACAAATGTTCATGGCCTAAAGCCCATTAATCAACATTGGCTTTAAAGTATTCTTTATATCAATCTAATGTTAAAGCCATGGTTGTCATTCTTTTGCGTCGACCTGCTCTCGAATCCTAATCGAAATTGCCAGCTCCGCTTCAAAACCAACTATAACCACCATCTTCTTACTTAGTTAGGCCCAAATATGCGCCTCCAGGAGTTGGGCCTAACTAAATAGGAAAATGGTGGTTGGAGTTGGTTTTGGAGCGAAGCTGGCAATTTCGATTAGGATTCGGGAGCAGGTCAATGCAAAAGAATGACAACCATGGTTTTAACATTGGATTGATATAAAGAATACTTTAAAGCCAACAAAGGACTGAAGGTATGTTGATTAATGGGCTTTAAGCTATGAAAATTTGTATCTTCATACTGCACTTATTGATAGAGGATTGTCGTAAAAAGTCAGAAGTTCCGGATTTGAAACGCCCTTAGAATGTTCTGCTTGACTCTTCTTGCTCAAAATTTCTCAAGGTCATTCTTTTGACAGTCTTTTCTTATGAAGCATTTATTGTCTTTTATCGTATTGAAAACCCATAAAAATCTTACATATGAAACAAAGTTGTTATAATCCTCTTTCGTAGAACCTTCAAACAGCACTTGATGACGAAATAGCCGCCCATGAAGAGACAGAACAAAATCTCGCTGATCTCNGGGTGGACATAACCTTTTGCTCCCTGTGGTATCCTTTTAATAATATCTTATAGCAATTTTTAAGTAGCGTGGTTAGCAATATGTCTTGCAAATTTTTATAGGAATGTATAAAAAAATTGTTGCTTTGAAGTCAAGCTTTTATTTTTTTTTTATTTTCCTATTGTAATTGGATCTTTCGCGAAAGTGTTTTGTTTTTAATGTTAGAATTAGTCTACAGATGAATTATTGACACAAAATATTTCAACTAATATTTGATTTGAATTACAGGCAACTGGAGGAGGTGGAACAAAATACACTTCTGAATTGAAAATTCAACTTAAGGTTTGTCTTTTTTTCTTTTATGAAGTTTTGGTGTGTTAAATATTAAGTTAATATTGCGTTGAGTCAATGTAGTAATAAACAAGAGAAAATAAAACAATATAACAAAATTATGGAGTAAAATGCAACACAACACGACGCAATATGTTACAATACCGTACCATGTATTATAATACCTTACATTGCAATACTATGAGATGATACTGTGCAGTATATGATACTGTGCAATACAACATACTGTAATTCAAACTGTGATTTACCAGATTTCTTGTGAGAAATTAGAATGACTCGAGAGATGGAGAGAGTCCTTGACTAATAACGTGGTTGAGAGCAAGGGCAGTGTGAAGATACAAATGGTCATGGCCTAAAGCCCATTAATCAACATACCTTCAGTCCTTTGTTGGCTTTAAAGTATTCTTTATATCAATCTAATGTTAAAGCCATTGTTGTCACTCTTTTGGGTCGACCTGATTAGGCTGTTTCATTTTGAATCTTGAATTCCGGATCTTGAATTAGGCTGGTTCATTTTGAATCTTGAATTCCGGATCTTGAATTAGGCTGTTTCATTTTGAATCTTGAATTCCGGATCTTGAATCTTGAATTCCGGATCTTGAATCTTGGATCTTGGATCTTGAATCTTGAATCTTGAATTAGTGAGTACCTGGTTTTAGAGCGGAGCTGGCAATTTCGATTAGGATTCGGGAGCAGGTCAATGCAAAAGAATGACAACCATGGTTTTAACATTAGATTGATATAAAGAATACTTTAAAGCCAACAAAGGATTGAAGGTATGTTGATTAATGGGCTTTAAGCTATGAACATTTGTATCTTCATACTGCACTTGTTGATAGAGGATTGTCGTAAAAAGTCAGAGGTTCCGGATTTGAAACGCCCTTAGAATGTTCTGCTTGACTGTACTTGCTCAAAATTTCTCAAGGTCATTCTTTTGACAGTCTTTTCTTATGAAGCATTTATTGTCTTTTATCGTATTGAAAACCCATAAAAATCTTACATATGAAACAAAGTTGTTATAATCCTCTTTCGTAGAACCTTCAAACAGCACTTGATGACGAAATAGCCGCCCATGAAGAGACAGAACAAAATCTCGCTGATCTCAAGCATGAACATAATGTTCTCAGTGGAGAAGTAACGAAACTGAAAGGAAAACCTCGAAAATATAGCTCTGCTACGATTTCCGTGAGTATGGCCCCCTCCCGCTCCACATAGCNCATTAATTTAATCTGAAAAACAGTCATGTCATCCTATACGTTTTCAACATAAGAGAACATTCAATGTCAATTTTGATTGTAGCAAATCATATGAGAGGCAAATCAAAGATTTGAAAGAAGATCTGGAACTTGAAAGACAAGCAGCCATTGATTTTGCCAAACACAAATCAAGAATGAGTGAACTTTTGGCGCAACTACAAGCACAAGTGGAAGTTCTCAGTGCAGTAAGTCATATTTTTATAATTTTTTATCTTTGTCACATAAGATATTTTGGTTTATTTTTTATTTTTTTATTTTTATAAACCAATACCAAATACTACATTACCTACACTATACAATACTAAAATACAGGAAAAGATACTACAATATTACAAATGCTACAATACTGAATTACTACAATACTACGATATTACGATGTTACAGCATTACTACAAGGACATAGAACAAGACAGGACGATACCACAGAGTGTGTGTTCGGGCACATCTCCTCTGCAGCCAACACAGGAACAGTACATAGATAAACACAATTAGGGTGAATGTGATGCGAACACTGGTATTGAAGATTTCGGTTTGGATTGTCGTCAAAGAGACGGCAGAGGCATCTAGTCTCATTGTGCTGCTTCAGATTTGTTCACATGGTCAATGCAAAAGGCGCAGAAATTATTTTTGTTGGGAAAATGATGGGTTGCTAGACTTGATGACTTGATTCATACAGTTCAAAGGCACCCGGTGAGGTCCTTTTTGAAGTCATGACGTCTTTTTTGTGATTTTCTTACGTCATCAAATCACAAAATAATATAGTTGGGAATTTGAAGCTCATGACCTGATTTTATGTATTTGTTGGAGCGTTTTCTTTTCTTTTTGTAGTCAAATTCTGAGTTCTCGAAGAACAACAGGAAGTTGCAAATAAGATACAAGGTAAGTTCATTGAGCCTTTGTTATTTATCTTGTTGATTTGATCTTTCAATATTCATTAAAGATTGTTGGGCGCATTTTTAGTATATTCATTGTGATTCCATAATTATTTTTATTTATTTTTACTATTACATTTGATATAATCACAGCATCAAACTTGCATTCTTTACCTTATAGGAGAACATGCTAGTTAAAAAAAAGTTGCATAGCAATTATAAAAGAGATAGTAACTGAATGGTGGATATTAAGTGGCGTTTTAAGATTAAGATTAATTCTGATAATCTTAGGACTGGTGAGAGAAGTTTGACTGGATCAATTCGGTCCTTTAAGTTATTTAGACAACAAGGCTAAAATTTCGTTAATTTTGTGATATGTACAATTTGCTATGTTCTGTAATTTCAATTTTATTTATTTATTTGAATTTTCTCTTTGTAGGAAATGCAAGGATTATATGAAGAAGAAAGAGTGAACCATGATCACACAAGGCAAGCACTTGCACGAGCAGAGAAGAGATATCGAGAATGCTTCAAACAAATTGATCTCCTCAGGGAGAGCTTGGAGAGGGTAAAATAGCTCATTTATTTATTTCAATATTGATCAAGGGAAGAAGGGAAGAATTACTCTTTGACGATATTGATTGAACCTCTTCTACATAACAATCTTCACATACCCTAAAGCGTTCTTTCTGTTTTGTTTTATTTGAATCGTCTAGTTTCACATAAAAAAGTACATCAGGTTATAAGATGATGTCATTTGAGAAAAAATTTGGGACGACAAAATAAGCAATTGAATGGCACACTCCAACTTGCATGCCACATTTTCGTTGTTTACTCATTTTAGATTCTGTATTCTCCTAGGACGTGATGAAATATTCCTATATTTTTCCAGGCGGAGAGAATGAGAAAGGTAGTGACAGGAGAAGCAGAAGACAGTTTACATAGACTCGACACTATCGAGTACAGAGCGAGCGATCTTCAATCTGTGCGACTGAAGAATGAGATCGAAATTGAAAACTTGAGAGGTGAAGTAGAAGAGATGGAAGCCAAAATGCATATCTCCGAGGAAAGGTCGCGAAGTGTCACTATAGAGGTAACACACGTTAGAGAACTGCGTAGGACACTTGCGTAAGGACTGCGTAGGACGCTTCCATAAGAACTAGGACTAGCCCGGTTCAATCCTGTTTGTGGTTGTCCATCATTCCGTTCGTTGTGTTTGAATACAGCATCATTTAACGAAGAAATAGATGGACTCTTATCTACACGTGGCGTTGTTTTCAAACTAGCATCGCTATTTGCTTATTGTTACTGTTCTTGTTGTTGTTACTGTTAAGAAAGAATCCAAAAACAAAGAGTTTCATGTAATTCAAAGCGTTAACGTTGTGATCGTTATAACTGTAATTTAATTGCAACTAAACATTGATTTCCGTTTACATCGACAGCTGAATGAAGTGAAATTGAATCTGAGAAGATACATGGATCTTGAATCTGAAGCAAGAAGAGGAAAGGAAAGCGTGGAGAAAGAACTTCGAGAAGTTCAAGTTCGTCTCNTTTCTGTTTTGTTTTATTTCAATCGTCTAGTTTCACACAAAAAAGTACATCAGGTTATAAGATGATGTCATTTGAGGAAAAATTTGGGACGACAAAATAAGCAATTGAATGGCACACTCCAACTTGCATGTCACATTTTCGTTGTTTACTTATTTTAAATTCTGTATTCTCCTAGGACATGATGAAATATTCCTATATTTTTCCAGGCGGAGAGAATGAGAAAGGTAGTGACAGGAGAAGCAGAAGACAGTTTACATAGACTCGACACTATCGAGTACAGAGCGAGCGATCTTCAATCTGTGCGACTGAAGAATGAGATCGAAATTGAAAACTTGAGAGGTGAAGTAGAAGAGATGGAAGCCAAAATGCATATCTCCGAGGAAAGGTCGCGAAGTGTCACTATAGAGGTAACACTGACGTTGTTGTTGTTGTTGTTGTTGACGTTGTTGTAACGTGACGTTGTTTTCAAACTAGTATCGCTATTTGCTTATTGTTACTGTTGTTGTTGTTGTTACTGTTAAGAAAGAATCCAAAAACAAAGAGTTTCATGTAATTCAAAGCGTTAACGTTGTGATCGTTATAACTGTAATTTAATTACAACTAAAAATTGATTTCCGTTTACATCGACAGCTGAATGAAGTGAAATTGAATCTGAGAAGATACATGGATCTCGAAGCTGAAGCAAGAAGAGGAAAGGAAAGCGTGGAGAAAGAACTTCGAGAAGTTCAAGTTCGTCTTGCTGGCTTGGAAGGTGTTGATGTCAAGTTGTTGAAGGATACAGTCAGAACATTGCAAAGACAGGTATTTGTTTTATGTTCATAATTTAGTATTTATTATTTGTACCATTTCCATCATTAATATAACCTGAGTTGCTAATTTACACCAAAGATCTAATTTCAGTCAACGTTATTAAAAGACTTTAAAAGTTACAGTAAACAAAAAACTTGAATAACACTTTGATCTCATCAAGTTGATTGTTTTTAATTTAACCGTTTGATTTATCTCCTGTTGCAAAGGATGCTAGAAAACAGTTATATGCATCTCTATTTGATATGCAATTATAAATCTTTGAAACACTTCTCCCTTATTATCGGTAGAGTAAATATAAACTGAGACATTTTCAGTAGAAGTAAGATTTCAACTCAAATGCCACCATCTTGATTTTAGATTTACGCGAGTCTTTACTAAAATTCCAGTTAAATTTGGTCAAAGCTCTTGCAGGTTTTATAAATAATTTTGTCCTATTCTTTCCAAACAATGTCCTATTCTTTCCAAACAATGTCCTATTCTTTCCATATAATGTCCTATTCTTTCCAAACAATGCCCTATTCTTTCCAAACAATGTCCTATTCTTTCCAAACAATGTCCTATTCTTTCCATAGAATGCTGATCTGGAGGAAGATTTGTCGAGCATTCTTCACCAAACAAAAGGATTCGCGCGATTTGAAGAAAGATACGAGAGACGAGTTACGCAGCTGATGCTTGATTTAGAAGAATGGAAGAATGCTGCAGAGCTTGCACGTGCTGAGAATGAATCATTGCAAATGAAGATGAGGAAAATGAGAGCACAATTAGAATCAGCTGTAAGATACTCTTTTGTTTTGTTTATTACTGGTTATAGGAATGCTTTTCATGCGCTGATTGCAAAGTATTTTTGCTAACTGATTTGAATGTAATACTTTTCTCCCAGTGATATAGATTTCTGCTGAGCTATGTAGCTATTAAATGTGGAACTTTGCATCTAATAAACACCAAAGTTTTAGATACAGTCTTGAAGACCGGAACCATATTTGTGCATACACTGAAAGTTTTTCTTCAGACTTCTGGTAGATAAAACTGAGTACCAAAGTTGCATCCTTTTCGTTAGTAAAACCTAAAGTTATTACTTGATACCAATTGTATGGAGACTTGTAGCGGGATTGCCAACCATTTATTTTTTTGTCCTGATGATAACAGAGAGTTTGCAAAGAGTGCAGAGAAACATGTAAACATAATGTGACTTGTTAATGAATGAAGGTAAATTTTATTGTCAGGAACGACGCTGAGAGCTTATTCAGTCCATACTTTGTTTTTTACATTATTGTTTGACTTTCCCTCATAATAATTTCACGAAATCAGCGTACATCGATCTAACAGTTTATGTTTTTATTGTAGGAAACATCTGCAATGGGCCTAACATCACGATACAAACATGCGCAGATCGATGTAGAAGATGCAACGGAACGTGCAGATGCCGCTGTGAAGGCGCTGATGTATAAGACGCGTGGACTTGACTTCATCGATGGTCGAGTTACAAGTGAAACTGTTTACACCTACAAAGCAGAAGATGGATTGTAAGTAGAATTTTAAATCAAGATTACATTAGATTGTAACATGCATCAACTGAATAAGCTAGGTTTTAGGTTATTGTCGCCTGACTTACACTAATGGTAGAGGGTATCGTGATCCAAGAACCGGATTCACAGAAAACGATGCAGAAAATCTTGAGGATGCTTTGTAGCCATTGATGGCCGTTAATATAGCCGATTTAGAATTTAGAAATTCTCGTTAATATAGCCGATTTAGAACATCCCGCTCCTGTCACCATATTGTATTTCGTGCTTCGAATTTAGAACCAACTCAGATAACAAGAACAGGTTAGGTCGTAAATTCAATCCAACAACTACAAGATGTCAACAGGAGGACTTTTCTACCCAGCGTCTGCCAAGCGAGGCAGCTCGTCACAAAGAGGCTATAATCATAATACTACAAGCTATATCAATGCATTATGCAAAGATTTTGAAAATATTAATGTAGGAATGTGTATATCCTATCTCATTTAGCCTACCTCATTTATGCTAATCTCATCCTGGATAACGTCTGTGTACTACGGGGGGGGGGGGGGGGGGTTGCAACACAGAAAGGTAAAAAAATAAGAAAAGAAAGAACGATGT
>REGM01000206.1:37307-48150 GCA_004194415.1 Aurelia aurita | reverse complement strand
GGGGGGGGGGGTTGCAACACAGAAAGGTATAAAATAAGTACAGAAGAAGAACGATGTCAGTACAGAAGGGGCTGTTCTGAAGAGTTTTATCTCTCTTATACTGCGCAACATTCTCTTTACTGTACAGACGTTATCGAGAATATTGAAACTACTTTGCATCCATTTTAAGCTACAGACCTTGATTCTGTAAATGAAACAAAGCTTTCGTTAAAGTAGCAGAAAACAATGCAACTTTGTCACAAATGATGTAATGATTAGCATCGTAACATTCGTCCCATCCAATTTCTGAAATTGTCTCAGTATCAAATGCGAACAGTGGATGCTTTTAGAGCATTTTTCACAAGCAACATCGGCATCGAATCTTTGCAAAACTTTATTCGCAAGCTGTGACCAACTCGTTCGTAGCAGCCCTGGCCAAATTCAAAATATAGTCTATTGTATTTGATACTGTTGGCACGTGCCGTTTCATTGTGTAGCTGAAGAAACAATGGGTGCGTGGGCGTTTTCGTAGCCTATTTATAGCGACCACTCAATATAGCTATGCCTATTCCCTTTAAAGAAGCCGTGTAACGTAGATACATTTAGATTTAGAACTTTTTCATCGCAAACTTTGTGAAATATTTTGATCATAAGTCAGATAGATTTAGTTTGCTTACATTTTCGTTCTCATTATAGTGAAAATGATTCCAGAGTCGAGAGCAGGGCACCATCGAGGAGATAATGGGCTCTTTTGGTATATGGTGTTAGTGGCTTATTTTCATTTCAATTTCATGTCGACAAAAACATGCGACAAAACGTCTGACAAAACTAACTCAAAAGACAGCAAAAGCGACCACGAATGTGACCGAACTTCTACTAAAAATCACAAAAAGACAAAACCTTCTAAAAGACAGAATGAAATTGGTACAGTACCACGTTAAGACACATGTTATATCACAGGGAAACCAGGAAATAATTGCTGCTAAAAATAAAAATTGTCTTTGTTTGTCCCCTGTGCGCTTGGTCATTTTTGTACCTTAGTCCCCTGTGTTCTAGTATCAATGGCTGCGCTGGACACAGAGCACAGAGGACTAAGATACAAAAATGACCAAGTGGACAAGCGGACAGGGGACAAAGAAAGACAATTTTTATTCTTAGCAGCAATTATTTCTTGGTTTCTCTGTGGTAATATGACAGACAAACTGTCCGTGGTATAGGAGTTCGGCCACAGTTACGCTAAATCTATTGCTGGCATGTTTAGGCCAAAGACTGTCGATAAAGATGCCCGACAACAACGTCCACTTGACCACAACTAGGACAAAACGATACCCTGGGCACTGCGAGGGGAACTTATTTAAAAGAAGAACAGCAAACTGATTTTGAAGTTGCTTCAATCTTTGACCACAGATATAAACTTGGAACCAAAGATGTACGATTGGCTTTTCTAATCCAAATATGAAACAAGAATGGATGAAAACAATTTATGAATCTAAGAACATGTAAGATTTCATGAAAATATAACTGGCAAATGTAAGATTGGCCATTATAAAACGAAAAACATAATATGTTTTAAACGGGAAAAAACATCCCCATGCAAGACACACAACTCCAACTGCCGAGCTTTGTAATTTACCCCTTCCCTTCTCTGAATCCAACCTACAATTCGCTAATTGAGTCCCAGTTTACAATTATTCCATTGGGTCAATCGTACCAAGAATAGGAAAGGTTCCCTCAACAGCAGGCCGTACATTGATGACGAACTGCGCATGGACTTGTGTCTGTTTAATGTATTAAAATTCGTTGCTGAAAAGATGATGATGATGATGATGATGACGCTGAAAGGAGTACTATCTGATTGGCTCTTAAAAACAATGGGATCCTATTGTTATCCAAACAGGCTCCATTTTTTACCTCAGAAGAAATTAGCGACTGAATGTGAGTGTACAACAATATGATCTCATTGTTTTAGTAGCCAATCAGCTGCATGACAGTACTCCTTAAAAGTACAGCACAAATATAGAAATAAACCTGAAGTCTGTCTCACGTTAGATGTCAGGCAAAAATATCCGCGAATAAAACAATTAAAGTGTTTCGCATGAGTAATTTTGCGTTATCGCAAATCTCGCCTGACATCGAATGAGAGACTGAATTTAATTCAAATACAAATACCCATCAAGCCAGCAGTTTACTTGTTATCAATCGACAGAAAATATTTTGTTAGTTTATGCACGAGCTATCGCTATTAGAATAACTTTTGGCATCTGGGATCATTGGACCCTGATAGAAATCGAATCAAATACACCACTTTGACGAACGACCGCCATTATGGAAATGTTTCCGAATTTCGTGATACAACATTTTCTTCTCCAGATTCGGATTAAAGTAAATCAACGGAGTTAAAAGGCAACTTAGCTAGGGGGACNTCGAATATTGTCTAGGTGCAACGCTTCGTCCTCTTAGTCCTTGTTATATGGATTTTACGGTGCTATAATGTTTGTGATTTTATAAAGTATTTGACCGCAAAAAATCGTTCGGGGGTAAACTTTTACCACCAAACTTTGTTCGTGGTCAAATCCCTTATAAAAGACAGAGCTTTATATCACCGTAAAATCAACATAACAAGGACTAAAACGTTGAAACGTTGCACCTAGACAAAATGTTGAGTGCTGAATCCGAATCTGGAGTCGAAAATTTTATATCTTGAAATTTGGAAAAATTTCCATAATGGCGGCCGTTCGTCAAAGTGGTGTACTGAACCTGGATTCGAGCCAGGGTTCTTTTGACGGCCTTAAATCAAATTCAGATCATTTAAACTGATACCAAAGTTTTCAAATCTTATGAGAATATAATGTGAGCGTTCAATTTCTTATATAGTCAGACTTGTTTCGGCATTTTTCTGACTAGCAGTCAAGCAGCTTAATTCTAACTTAAGAATTCTTTTTTTCTTGAATTTTTATCTGATGTCTGTTATTTTTCTTCTTTCTTACAGTGTGATGGATGTCATACGAAATACTCAAGTAAAAGAAAATGGCCAGTAACCAGAAACAATTAGTTATACTAAACAATTAGATGACTAACTCAAAGACAATTTTATGAAATATTTATTTAATGCTGTAACAGTTTACATTGCAAGTTTCTTCTTTATTTATGTTGACTAGATTTGCAATTTGCGTCATTAATCTAACGATAGCATTAATACGCATGTATTAGAATCCCTTTTCATTCCTCAATATCATGATGTATGTTGAAATAGTCCCTATTCATTTCTTAAATTGTTGGGACAAAACGGCACGTAAAATGGGGGCACAGAAATTAGAACAGTAGGTCACTCAAAGGGAATTTATGGGTAAGTTTATGCTTCGCATTGAGCTGATATAAGATATCCCCTTAATTTCCAGAACGATAACGAGTACGCTTAAAGAACCATTGTCACCCAGGGTCCTTTGCGGGCACGCTGCAATTTCAGACTGTCTGAAAATCAAATTTGGCCTAAGCGGAAATTATGGATCCACACTGCAGTAGTTGAGCTGATAGAAAAGTCAAATAAAGTCAAACTTTTCTATCTGTTCAACTACTGCAGTGTGGATCCATTGTTTCCGCTTAGGCCAAATTTGATTGTCAGACTGTCTGAAATTGCATCGTGCCCGCAAAGGACCCTGGGTTACAATAACTCTTTAATGTTAAGTGTAGCAATGGTGAACTCGAATACGATTGATCAGATTTTAAAGGTGAAAACATTTAAGGATTGCTTGGTCATTAGTTTGCAGCAATTTAAAACTTACACTCCGTTGGTACATTTAGCTTTTTAAACTAGGAGTGGTAAGATGAACATTAGACAATTATGGTTACTTTCTTAGTGTAGTATTATATTGACTTGATTACCTGATAGTAAATTATTAGAAAGCTGAAATTAGGCAAGGCAAACCAGTGACTGTTGATTTTCCCAGAAGCCTTTTGATCGACGCTTTTGATCAAATGCAGATTCAACTCTAGACGTTACATTTTAGCTCTTCTTCGTTTCATATTTTTTCTTGTGATATTCTTTCTCGTAAAATATTGGAGTTAGAAAAAGGGCAGACGAGTTCTACTGAAAGGGCAAAGAACTGAGCTAAAATGAAGACGTTGAAGTCGTTCAAAAGATTCTGAAGGAAGTTAGGATAACAAAATAAATCGTTGATAATAGATAAACAATTTTAAGATTTGCTGAGTGTGATTTACTCGGTAATTTATTGTCATTTGAAATTTGTGTGTTTTGTCATATCGAATTTTGAAGAATTTTCGTATAAAGAATGCAGAGATAGAGCTCATTTCTCGTCTCTTTTTGTTTTACTGTTTTGATACTGTTTCAGTTTGATGTGTTAGCTTAGGACCATGGGCCTCGTCTTTCTACGTGAATGATCTGATACAAAAGATGAGATCTCATAGGTCTAAAAATAGCCTATTGTATTTGATAATCTCCAAGCGTACACCAATAAAACGAAGCCATAGAGACAATGGTGTGTGTAGGTTTCTTCTGTGTATTATTCATAGAACCACGCCATTTTGCTGAGGTCATTCACTTTAACTTCGAATATTTAGACACAACTGTAAAATAAATCAATAAAGCTCTACGGAATGAAATGCTTCTTTGCAAAGAAATCGATTCAGTAGATGAATGAAATGGTTTCATTTTAACCTCAAAAGTTTTGACATGCAGACCTTTGATAGCGTTTTTCAACAGTGATCATCAATTGCCAGTTTTGGCAGAAAAATTAGCAAACACTGCGATGCCTTGGCATCAAAGTTTTATTTAGAACAGCAGTTAAACAAAAAGATGGTAAAATTCATTCATATAGTATTAAAGTCTGTCTCAAATTAGATGTCATGTGAAAATGCCCGCGAATAAAACTAATTGAAGAATTTTGGATGAGCAATTTTGCGTTATCGCAAATCTCACGTGACATCTACTGTAATTTGATACCGACTTTAGTTAACCCTGTGATATCAGACTTTAACATGCCAACTAGTAGACTGATTACAGTCATTACAGAGTCGTAGTTATCGGTATTGATGGACGGTCAAACCAGTATTAGCGGTCTCGGTTTGGTGCGAGTCTCGTGTTGTTGAGCGATTGTGTACTCATTCATCGTAATCAGTCTAGCCAACTGGGTGGACTTTGACATTTCTTGTGGGCTCCCCATATAGGAACCAAATTTGATTGGCTGCTCAGTTACGGTTCTGCGAATTGAGCCAATCACCTTGTCTAAAACCTGAAACAAATGCAAATCTAAGAACATTTTGCCCGTGTTTACCATCGCACCCACCCGCATCCATCGCGCTACCAGTTGCAGGGATAGATTTTCAAAATATGTATCAATTTTCTAATTTTCCCTGCTGCAGAAAATGGTATTGCAAATGAGGGGCTTAGATTTGGGTTTGATATGGTTTTTATGCATTGTGATTGGCTAAATTCACGGAAGCGTATCCAATTTGTCAGCCAATCGAGATTTGGTGCTTATGCTTCCCCCCTGCTTCCCATCTGCAAATAGCTTTTGACTTCTTCTACCCCCGGGGGGGGGGGTACATAACATGTTGATGGTACGGGTATGTGCCGCCCATATGGGTGGGTTTTTGGCCCAAAAATTCTCTAAACAAGGGTCATTTTTCCGCAGATTTTCCATAAACATGGGTCAGTTTGGCTGAAATCGCCAAAAAATTGCTAAAAATGGGTAGTTTTCCATCAAAATTCATCTTAAAAGTGGGTGGCTTTCCGAAAACCGGGCGGCAGACCACCGTCCATCCACAAGTCATGTACCCCCCCGGGCTTCTACCGCATTCTAAAATTTTGGTGGTGGAATTCACAAGAAGAGCTGTCCAAATTGCAAGCTTCAAGATTGTAAAAATTTAACCGAAGCAAATAAGGGGAAGATGCATGCAAGTTTTGCAAGCATTAATGCATAAAGTTTTCAGCGAAAACAACACGTTGCTGGCAAATGCCATTCAAATTCTTTGAGTGCGTCATATCAGCATACCATGCGGAGGATGGCTCAAACAGCAACAACTTGAGTAGAATCTCGCCCCAGTCCCCCAGCCTCACATGCAGCGAACAAGATGGCGGCCCTCACTGCAACTTTTGAAGCAATTTCAGCTCAAAGCAGGCAACTCAGTGGTTTATTTAGAAGGTAAGGACAATTTTTTAAATGCTGCTATGGATGCAAAAGCATTTGTGACTTATACTACGGAATATTGCAGCAATGTCGTTTGAAACATGAGTCTCTATCTACTTAGGCCCAAAAGAGGAAAAAAGTTAGACTCTGTGTGGTGTCTTCTTTTCTTATCCAGAAACGTAATCAGTGTTATGTAACGCAATGATAAAAAGCTAACCATTATTGGCATTATTTCCACAAAAACCAATTTTCTGGTAGATTATATGGTATGTGCAACAACACAACACATTACATTAATTAGTTAGGTAGGGCTTTACCCTCTGTCTGCTACCCTCTCTCTGTATGATGGAAAATGTGCGTGGCACTTGCACACCCAAAAAACAATAGGGTATTCAAAATATGCAATAGACAAACAATTAGAGGACTCTTCTTATTGCAAACCTGAGATCTCGGCAAAAACTGCCCTTCTTTCCATACTGGACTATTACCAGTACCTTATTAATTAATTAAATTTACATTTGCCTGAATAAGATAATGTCATTTGCCTGAATAAGATAAGGCAAATTTACATTTGCCTGAATGAATAAGATAATGTCGCACTGGAGGTACGCAGGTCTGCAGGGTATGCTATGGCACTGACACGCTGAAGAGATTCAAGCGGCTACTCAACCAAACAAATTTTGCCATGCACACCGGAGATCTCGTCGAAAAGTGCCATATTCTACAGACTGGGAGGTACATAGCATGCGCAGACCAGAGTAAGTGCCAGGCTGGAAAGTTTGCTGTGTGCACAATAACTCGCACACATAAAAATGTAACTTTTTGTATCTTGACTACACAATAGCTGTTAAGCAATAGATTGTACGCCATTTTGTTGTTGTGTTAAATCGCTAATTTCTCTGTGAAGATTTATTTAGACCATTAAGCTTAGGCTGTCAATCTTTACATCTATGTTTGGTATAAAATTTGCAAGAAGTTTGACAGTTGTTTTTATTTGACTTTCACAGATGTGTTACCAAGAGGCAACAATTCTTAGGATTACAAATGAAAAGGACACTCTATATTTCATGTAAAAGATGCAGTGTCGCAGCCACTCAGGAGGAGCCTATGCCACTTCCAAGAAAAGATGGCGAACCTAAAATATATCCTGAAAAGATTCAACATATTGTCTCTGAAATATCAACATTGACGTTAGCAGAAGTTTCGGATCTTAACACGCTGTTGAAGGTATGATCTGATATTTCAGACTATGAGTACCTTCATATTGATTTGAAACGTTACAAAATTGCACCATCAACATTGTGTGTCTCCACAAGCAAATAGAAATGTAGTTCTTCAATACAAAATTGATAGTCATGACCAGAGACGTAGGAACCGGGGGGCACTGGGGGCATGTGCCCCCCCCAAGATTTTGAAATAAACAAAGAAGTGCCCTTTTTGCTTCAGGAAATGCCCCTTTAGCTTACTGAAAAAAGTGCCCTTGAAGTGATGTGCCCCTCCAAGTTCAAGATGCTTCCTACGGCCCTGGTCACGACAGTAGAAGTATATATTCATATCTTCTTGTTTTTGGGAAAAACTTCCAATATAGACCAACAACTTTCACAGAATGCATTCAAAACCATCAAAAATAGTACATTCTTAATTTGTACGCCTGGCTATTGGTAGATGACAAGAATGTCCCAGCAGACATGAAAATATCAGCTATATATCAAAAGAAACCATTCTTTGTGCATTTAAAAGTAATACTATTCAGCTACAAACACTTCCTGCATACAAAAAGCAAGGCAATTACAATAGACAAATTTAAGCAGCGTGTGAACTTTACTTGTAACAATCTTTTAATTTTTTTCATAGCAAACACTAAACATTCAAGATGCACCAATGATGCCTATGTCAGGTATGATGGCTGCACCTGCTGCAGAGGTAAGCATGATATTTTATGCAATTGAAACATTTCCTGCTTCTTGCTTGTACGGTTAAATAAAGACTGCTGTGAAATAACGTTTTTAACAAAATTTGCCTTCTGTAAGTTGCCAGTTCCTTGCAGTTTGACTGTAAAAGTTTTTTTGCAAATTATTGTTTTGTCTAATCAAAAATTGTTTTCGTAATTTTTTAAACATACAAAGTAGTGGATAACTTGCAAATTTGCACCACAATTAATGCAGTTGTGTTATTCTTTTAATTGACCCCATCTTGTAACATCTTTGAATGTAGATATCATAATAAGGATGAGTTAAAATTAGATAGAAAAAATTTTAATTGATTTACTTTCTCACCGGGTATTTATTGCTATTAGGAAGCTGAACCCGAACCTGTGAAAGAAGAACAAACTGAATTCACAGTGAAATTACTAAAGTTTGATGACAAATCGAAAATCAAATTGATCAAAGAAATCAAAGTATTACTCCCAGAAATGAATTTAGTTCAGGTAATTTGCATACCATATTTATTATTATTTTGTTATTCTTGCTTGATATTTGAATTAATATGAACATTTTTTTTAGTCAGACCATTTTGATTGCATCCAAGAATTTAAAAGTTTTAAGGACTATTATTGATTGCAGTTATTGCCCTCGCAAGATTCAAGTTCCACTTGCTCAGCTGTTTTGAATTTTGGTAGTTTGCAGCATTTTGCAATGAAATGGCAGTTTTATGGCCAAAAGCATTTTTGGTCTTCATAGTTTGAGAGACCAACGATAGAAAAAGTGAATGATGAGATGACAGATAAACAAACAAGTTAAAGCAAGTTGAACAAAACTATTGACCGAACCACTGAACCACTCGAATATCGAATGAAAGATTTCTACAGACTCCTTCTAAAAAGTAAGAATTTGCAATGGCAGCTGTGTAAATGAAAAAGCGTGGTTCGTATAGTTGTTGTTTGCTCAAATGCTGCCAAGTACTTCAAGTTCCATTTCTTAGTCGCGGAGCTGGTATACGGGGGTGTGCCGTTTTGCNGCAGCATTTTGCAATGAAATGGCAGTTCTATGGCCAAACGCATTTTTGGTCTTCATAGTTTGAGAGACCAACGATAGAAAAAGTGAATGATGAGATGACAGATGAACAAACAAATTAAAGCAAGTTGAACAACACTATTGACCGAACCACTGAACCACTCGAATATCGAATAAAAGATTTCTACAGACTCCTTCTAAAAAGTACAAATTGGCAATGGCAGCTGTATAAATGCAAAGGCGTGGTTCTTATATTTGTTGTTTGCTCAAATGCTGCCAAGTACTTCAAGTTCCATTTCTTAGTCGCGGAACTGGTATGCGGGCATGTGCCGTTTTGAAGGGCCCCCGTTGTCATCGATTGTTCTAATTCCACGTATCGAAAAGGCAGGTTTTCTAGTGTGGGTCGTTATTTTAATTCAGTCGATTCATTTTGTGCGATTTCACGGAGCAGCTCTTGCCGATTTCGTCTTCCCCCGTATAGTTTCAGCCAATTTTTCTTGACTTGACTATCGCTACATTGAAAAATTTGGTTCGTAACCTTCGATGCCGTTAGGAAATACACTATGGATTGCTGACCTATTAATTTCTAGTTTTGATAGACGTAAACATTCTCATTTTGTAGCTGTGAGTTATTTTTTCTTAGGCAAAGAAGTTCGTAGAAAGTGTGCCAATAGTAATCAAAGAAAAACTTTCGAAAGAAGATAGTGAAAAGGTAAAGACGCAAATAGAAGCGGTTGGTGGCAGTGTAGAGATTGATTGATTAATTGATTAAGTTTGTAGGATTCGTCTTTAGGCATCGTTTGCGTATTATGGCTAACAGTGACAGTACGCACATTTACGCTCGTCAATGTACTTACATTCTTTAAAATGATGTGTGAACAGTTTATTTGTCTGTGACAATATGCTTAGAATTATGTAGCTCAAATATTTTCCCAAAAGTTTTATTAGGTGAAGGTATTAATCGCCCTATGCATAATACAAACTAGTCCATGGGGCTGTTTCGATAGGTGAAATACAGAACCTGGAAAGAGTTAAATTTATACTTGCATCTGCAGTTTTGATGCTTTTAACAGCGACGACATTGTTTAAAGAATATATGAAAATTTTATGTTTCTCATGAAATAAATGCTTTGATTCGGTGTTGCAAAATAACATCCTTTGTACATGATTTGGGATCATGAATATGTCTTAAAGACCCATTGCTAACCATGATCCTTTGCGGGCCCAAAGTCGACTTTCATATAATACAATGATACAAAAGGTTTTTCTGGCCTAAGTGCAATTTGTATTACTCTCCATTCGGCCCGCTATATGTATTTTCCCTCAAGTACTTATTTTCCAAATGTGTTTTTATGTCAGAAAATGATGATTCAGTTAGTTACATGACAGATGTATAGACAATTTATCTTCATGAAATTTACTCTCTATACTTAGCTCCCGGGGGGGCACTTCACTATTGGATCATATGGAAGTGTGCGTTGCAAGAATTTCTGTTACGACCCAATCCCATAATATAGGCGGGATTTTGAGACCCAATCCCAGAATATGGGTGAGGCTTCCGACAAGTGTTTTCACTACAAAACAATAGTAAAATTGTTGTTTATCCTAAACCTGACAATTCCCAGAATTTCTAGTAAAAATTAGACCCAATCCCAGAAAATTCCTACAAAAAGCATATCCCATTCCCAGAATTTTCGTGCCAAAAACTACCCCAAAACTGGCGCACATCCCCGTATGACTGGATAGTGAAGTACCCACCCCGGG
>REGM01000206.1:25704-36485 GCA_004194415.1 Aurelia aurita | reverse complement strand
ATGGCAAAAGCATTTTTGGTCTTCATAGTTTGAGAGACCAACGATAGAAAAAGTGAATGATGAGATGACAGATAAACAAACAAGTTAAAGCAAGTTGAACAAAACTATTGACCGAACCACTGAACCACTCGAATATCGAATGAAAGATTTCTACAGACTCCTTCTAAAAAGTAAGAATTTGCAATGGCAGCTGTGTAAATGAAAAAGCGTGGTTCGTATAGTTGTTGTTTGCTCAAATGCTGCCAAGTACTTCAAGTTCCATTTCTTAGTCGCGGAGCTGGTATACGGGGATGTGCCGTTTTGCAGGGCCCACGTTGTCATCAATTTTTCTAGTTACAGGTATCGAAAAGGCAGTTTTTCTAGAGTGGGTCGTTATTTTAATTCAGTCGATTCGTTTTGTGCGATTTCACTGAGCAGCTCTTGCCGATTTCGTCTTCCTCCGTATAGTTTCGGCCAATTTTTCTTGACTTAGCTATCGCTACGTCGAAAAATTTGGTTCTTAACCTTCGATGCCCTTAGGAAATACACTATGGTCTGCTGACCCATTAATTTCTGGTTTTGATAGACGTAAACATTCTCATTTTGTAGCTGTGAGTTATTTTTTCTTAGGCAAAGAAGTTCGTAGAAAGTGTGCCAATAGTAATCAAAGAAAAACTTTCGAAAGAAGATAGTGAAAAGGTAAAGACACAAATAGAAGCGGTTGGTGGCAGTGTAGAGATTGATTGATTAATTGATTAAGTTTGTAGGATTCGTCTTTAGACATCGTTTGCGTATTATCGCTAACAGTGACAGTAAGCACATTTACGCTCGTCAATGTACTTACATTCTTTAAAATGATGTGTGAACAGTTTATTTGTCCGTGACAATATGCTTAGAATTATGTAGCTCAAATATTTTCCCAAAAGTTTTATTAGGTGAAGGTATCAATCGCCCTATGCATATTACAAACTAGTCCATGGGGCTGTTTCGATAGGTGAAATACAGGACCTGGAAAGAGTTAGATTTATACTTGCATCTGCAGTTTTGATGCTTTTTAACAGCGACGACATTGTTTAAAGAATATATGAATTTTATGTTTCTCATGAAATAAATGCTTTGATTCGGTGTTGCAAAATGACATCCTTTGTACATGATTTGGGATCATGAATATGTCTTAAAGACCCATTGCTAACCATGATCCTTTGCGGGCCCAAAGTCGACTTTCATACAATACAATGATACAAAAGGTTTTTCTGGCCTAAGTGCAATTTGTATTACTCTCCATTCGGCCCGCTATATGCATTTTCCCTCAAGTACTTATTTTTCGAATGTGTTTTTATGTCATAGAATGATAATACATTTAGTTGCATGACAGATGTATAGACAATTTACCTTCATGAAATTTACTCTCTTTACTCGGCTTCTGATTCGTCTGTTGAATAGAAAACGTGAAAACACCCCCGTCCAAGTGCTGCGGTGAGAGGTTGGATATTCACCCGGTTGCTCCAATGTTGAATGGAGGACAGCATAATTTTTGGTGGGGGACTGTATCTGCGTGGAAATGTTTTCTTAGCTTTCTTCCCCGGGGTTTGCACAATTCGCAGTCGAGGTTTCACTTATGAGGTGTTTTGTACCGGGGAGATTCACATCTTGTCCGGGGATAGAGTTTGCTTCATCTTTTTCATCGGGGAAATGACCGGAGCAGAATGTGCTTGGGTACTTATATTTGCTAAGTTTTAAAACCAGCTAAGCAATCTGAACATAAAATGTTATTCGTTTAGCTAGCTGGTACCATGGGTGCGAACAGGGGCGCAAATGCAAATTTTTTTCAGGGGGGTGTGCGTTCAAAGGACCGAGTTTTTTTTGCGAGGGACCGATTTGTCGCGAAATAAATGTTGTTGCCACTAAATGAAAAAATAACGTTTTCCTAACTGTAATAATTTAACGAAAATACAACTATAACAGATATAATGTTTTCCCAACGATCGAAACGGAACAAAACATAACTGTAACTGACATTACGTTGTCTCTGGCTAGCATCTTAGCCGTCTTCTCTAAATATGGAAATAAGATGGTCCACTTAAAACCTCACGAAATAGGCATGTTTTTNATTTCGTTCGACCTGTAATTTTCTTTACGCAATATTTAATGGTGCAGCCAGGTTGCTTATTACAGACAGGTAAAATACCGTAAAAACCTTAATGTTGTGTTTGGATTTGGAAAAATGTAGAAAACAGCCCTCTATACATTGAAGGTTAAACGAAAGCGAACAACCATGATAAAACGTACAGCCTGTTGTTAAATATTATTATAAATATTATAAAATTATGGTGATTGCGCTCGGGAGTACCCAGCATCAATCGAAAATGTTTTGAAGATCACACAGTTTAGTAAGATTGTAAGTACTGCTCATCCAGTAAGTAGCTGGCAGATGTTTTCACCAAGTTTGAATTTACATTTTGAAATACGGGACTACATATTCGTAACATTTCGCGGGATTTTGATGACTTATCGAGAACATACCACTAAAATTTTGTCATCAACCGTGTCAATCACACACTTCTTATTGAAAATTATTTAGATTTTAGAGTGCAAGACTAGTTTCATGTTTGAGTGCTAAATTTCAAAACTAAATTTCATTTCTCGTTAGTGTAAACAAACATAGGAAGTTCTTTCTAAAGAAATGATCAATTTACAATCGTCTCAAATATGCTAACTTTGGATCATAAATGACAGGAAATTTTCACATCTAGAAATCCTCACACTTCGTTCTTTGTTTTGATAGGAAGATAGGAAATTGTTGACAAAGAAATAATGAATTTTCAATGATTTGTCGTGTCCAAACCTTTCATTACGAATTTCAGATAGCTTCCATATATTAAATTTTGAAATACCGGTTGATTCGAAATAATGTTGAGGTTTGAAAGCCTGTAACTCTCCAACCATTCATCAGATTCCTATTAACTGATAATACCTGTGTAGCTACATATCAACTTAGATGAGAAAATTTAGTTTGTCAAAATCGGTCGAATCGTTCTCAAATTATAAACGATTTATAAAAATGCTTCATTTCAAGATCCCTCAGAACAGGCCTAAAATCCTTGATCAAATTTCTCACCAATTTAGCCCCACTGCAATCATAATCAAATTATATAGGTTTGTTAGGTAGTTAGGTATCTGGAGAGGCTGCTGTATAATCGTATACACTTGGGACTGCCATTTAGCATTTTTTCGTCTATTTTCTCTTATCACGAGGCGGGATTGCTAGCAAATTTGATCAAGGATTTTGAGATGAAGCACTTTTATAAAATCGCCTGTAATTTGAGAACGATACGACCGATTTTGGCAAACTAAATTTTCTTATCTAAGTTGATATATCAGCTACACAGGTATTATCAGTTGATAGAAATCTGATGAATGGTTTGAGAACAACAGGCTTTCAAACATCTAAACATTTTTCTTACTCACCCCGTATAATTGCTTCTTACTTTTTTGTTTTGGTAGAAATTTAAGGAGTTGTTTTGAAAGTGATGTTAATTTGCAATGATCTTACGTGTCTAAATCTAAATTGGTAAGTTTTCACATGAATTTTGAAAATCCCAAGCTGGCAAGCGGCATTTTTATGTGAAAGTCCAGAGTAATCAGATATTGTGAATTTTAAGAAACTTTAATACTGGGTCAAATTCTCAGTTTCTTATACGTACATCATCTTTTATTTAACAAAGCAGGTTAAATATCTGGCATCTCAAAAAGCTGATGTGGATAAGGAATTAACACTACGTGTACAAGAATAAGGAATTCTCTGCAAAGTAAAGTGTGCAATCATCTTACGTGTCCTTACTGGGATTCGTAAATGCAGGAAGTTTTTCTCTCATATTGAATTTTGAATTCTTTGAAAAAAAGAAAAGCTTTTGAAATGAACCAATAGGAGGTCACCACGAGTTTAATGAGTACGCATGCGTAGGAGCGACTAGTTCCTGTTGTTCTTTAGGACACTTTAGGACACGTAGTTCTCTTGATCATTCACTCTGAAGGCGAAAGGACGTGCAAAGGAAAGGCTGCAATAAAACGAGATTTGATACAACAAATACACCATTAAATATGAAGTTCTTAATATTATTAGTTAGCGTGGGAATCGTGTTTAGTGCGGAAGAAGTCAAAGAAGAAAAAGATGTCCTCGTTTTAACCCAAAAGAACTTCGATGAAGTCGTCAATGATCAGTCTATGGTCCTCGTTGAATTTTGTAAGTATCGAAACTTGGGAGCTCTCTTACTTATTTTCCTCTTTACTTCGCTCTGGCCACAGTCCTTATTTGCACTAAGGATAGTGTTATCTTTATGGTAACCCATTAAGAGGAGTTTTCTCTACTTTTACATGGATTTCAGAGGGGAAAGTAGGGGGCATCCAAGCACATTTATTTGTGGGAAATGAACAACTCGCACACGTTTTGATCACGTTGCCAAAGTATGTCAACCCTGCCTCCTAAAATAACAAATCAGGAAAGAAGAAACATTTTAGGACAGTGTGCTGTAAAATTTCACAATTTACCGTCTTTGAGAAAGCAGCAAAAGTTCTCTAATATCTAAGTAAATGTTTTCTTGTGAAGATGATACTTGATCTGTTCATGGAATGCTAGGCCTAAGATGAGTTTATCTTCGTTTTAGACGCACCATGGTGTGGTCACTGTCAATCTCTCGAACCAGAATATGCCAAAGCAGCCGGGCAACTGAAACAGGAAGGCTCAGAGATCAAATTGGCCAAAGTTGATGCCACAATTGAATCAAAACTTGCCGAAAAATATCAAGTACAAGGATTCCCAACAATCAAGTTCTACAAGAAAGGGAAGGCACTTGAATTCAGTGGTAAGAAACAAGTTTTATCTATCTCATTGAATTTCATATCTTCTTGTATCAAACTTCAATTTCAAGCAATGACACCTTGCTAAACTTGTTGGTAGATGTTCTTCCTGTCTGGATTTCTAAAGACTTTCCATCCTCTCTTTTGTTAGAGATCCGAACAAATTAAATTGATCGATAACACCAGTTCCTTTTGTCGATAAGAACATGCTATTGTATTCCACACAATAACCATGTGAGGCTTTTGTGTTTTGTTGAATCAGGTGTATTCATAGCTGAAAGCTGAGATTCAAATTGCTGTTCAAAGAAACGAATAATTTCTTCTTTCAAATTGAAATTTCCTTTGTTTCTGTTTGCAAGTTTAATTTAGAATGCAATTTATACCTTATAATTCTATGCAAAAACAACAGTGTCAAATAAAGGGACACAAACATTTAAGAGAATAAGATATACATGGATAGACGATTCCGGAAAAGATGGCGTCGAGGGGCATTTGACCAAGATGCATGGCGTTTGATGATCGAATTTCTATAGAATCACTGTTGATTCCATTATAGAACGTGATGCATCTTGGTCAAATGCCCCCCGACGCCATCTTTTCCGGAATCGTCTATTGTGATGAAACTTTGCAAGATATTCTACACAGATTTACCACTTTCAAAAAACGAATGGGAATGTTCCAAACAGTTTTTACTTAAGATCCAAAAGTTTCGGACCTTGAGAAAGTTTTTTGTCCAAATTACTTTTAAAAAGCATCCAAAAATTATTTGGATAAATTTTTTGCTCACTAGACTTCTATTTAAAGCATTCAATCCAGATCTTTGGTTTGTCAGGATCTTTTCTGTTCAAATGTTAATGTAAAACTTTGTGATTTTCTACCAAAGAAACTAAATGCATTGTCCAATGATATTTTATCAACCTAAGTCCAAATTTTTATTGGTGAATTGTCTGTCCTAAGGTGGAAGAACAAGCGATGAGATCGTTGGATGGTTGAAAAAGAAGACTGGACCCCCAGCAAAGGAATTCAGCTCAGCTGATGATCTTAAAGCTTTCGTTGATAGCAAAGATGTTGTTGTTGTTGGATTCTTCAAGAACATAGAATCTGATGAAGCCAAACAATTCATTGAGGCTGCTTCAGACACTGATGATGTTGTGTTTGCCACTACAAGCTCTGATGAGTGTATGAAGGCATATGAACAAGATAAGGATGCATCCGTTGTCCTTTACAAGAAGGTTTGTCTTCAACTACTTTCTATTTAGGCGTCGTCCCCATTGCACAGTAAATTTTTGTAATTAAAGTCTATCTCATATTAGATGATGTCAGGTGAAATNAACAAGCGATGAGATCGTTGGATGGTTGAAAAAGAAGACTGGACCCCCAGCAAAGGAATTCAGCTCAGCTGATGATCTTAAAGCTTTCGTTGATAGCAAAGATGTTGTTGTTGTTGGATTCTTCAAGAACATAGAATCTGATGAAGCCAAACAATTCATTGAGGCTGCTTCAGACACTGATGATGTTGTGTTTGCCACTACAAGCTCTGATGAGTGTATGAAGGCATATGAACAAGATAAGGATGCATCCGTTGTCCTTTACAAGAAGGTTTGTCTTCAACTACTTTCTATTTAGGCGTCGTCCCCATTGCACAGTAAATTTTTGTAATTAAAGTCGATCTCATATTAGATGATGTCAGGTGAAATTTGCAATAACGCAAAGTTGCTCATGCAGAATAGTTTGATTGTTTTTATTCGTGGACATTTTCACATGACATCTAACTTGAAACTGACTTTAATCATACCTTTTAATTCAGGAAGCAGTCATGCTGAGTGTTGATTGGAATTGCTTTGAAGCCAAACTGTGTCAGATAGAAATTCTATGAAAATCGCTAAAAATTCTCCCTCATCAATGTGCATGAGCATGCAAGTATTGCTTGCATTTTACACGATGCCCGTGTTAATTGTATGCACATTTACTTCATCAGTGGCATTGTATTTTTAATAAGATCCACTATCATATACAAGAGATGGATTGTAATCACAGTTAGTTTGCGTGATTGCCATTCGTATGTGACTTCCAAGAGAATTTTTCAGGCTACTGTCTGTTGTGCAAATGTGTCCCACCATGTTGGCAGAATGTAAAAATCAATTCGGAAACAAAACCTGTTGCAACAACTTTCATGTAACCACATTACCAGTGTTCTCTTACAATCCTTAGATTTTTATATTTAATGAAACTTTGATCTTTCAATTTCAGTTTGATGATGGAAAAGCCGTCTTTGATGGTGCATTCGATGCTGCAACCATCAAGGCCTTTGTCGGTGCTGAAAGAATTGCTCTTGTCACAGAATTCAGTGATGAGGTTGGTGCTTATTTTGAATTTTCCTGTTAGAACTGTACTAAAACACAGTAGGGTATGTTTTGCAATGTTCAGATAGCCCACTTTGGAACATGATTAGCAGATAATATCTTACAAAGAAATCTGTGTACAAAGACTTTGCATCATACAGTGATGAAAATTCCTTTTAATCCATTATGAAAGTAGTATGACATCTTCTATGATACCTTCTTTATCAAATCATCATGTTTGCATTTGGTAAACGAGCTCATTTAAACATAAAATTTCAAAAATACTGCCAATGTTTAAGTCTGTGTTAAAAATCTTGGGACCTTGAGTAGTTTTTGCTGTAAATAAAAGATAATGATCTCACTTAACAACGCCAAATTGGTACCAGAAATTATGTTCTGATAAATGACCTTTCTCCCTCCCCCCCCCCCCAATTAATTGAAACTCAAACTAGAATGCCATTGTCTTTTTGCCTTGTGAAATATATAGTCTCGTAGCTTTTATTTTTTGTTAATTTCAGACTGCAGGAAAGATCTTTGGAGGTGAAATCAAGAACCACATTCTCCTGTTCATCAGCAAGAGCGCAGAAAACTTCAAGGAGAGCCTTGACCAATTCTCTGATGCCGCAAAAGAATTCAAAGGAAAAGTCCTCTTCATCTACATCAACATCGATGTTGAAGACAATGTTAGAATCATGGAATTCTTTGCTTTGAAGAAAGAAGATGCACCAACTGTCCGTTTGATCAACCTTTCAGAAGATATGGTAAAATTCAAGCCAGATACGAATGAAGTCACTACTGAATCCATCAAATCATTTGTGCAAAATTATATGGATGGAAAATTGAAGGTAAATAGCTCAGGGCATGAAAAAATAATTTCCTTCCTGCGACCGGACAAATAATCATGCTTAAATTTCCTGCAAGAATAAAAAATTGAAAATATCCAGCTTTCTTCAAAATAGATCATGTTCCAAAGATAGCTATGTGATAACATGTAACCGGTTTTATGTAAATGCACACAGGTTTGAAGTTGTGACTGATGAATCTGGGACCCCCATAAAAGAAACCATCTATGATTTCTAAGAAGCATGAGGGAAAATCCAGTTCTTTGCTGATCTCATATTTGTTTCATACAATATTAATGCAAATTGTACCTGAGATACAATCTACTTTACGTTAAGTAAATTTTGCTTGACTTTGTAAGTTGTTTTACTTATTTTGAAAAAAGAGAAACAGAGCGATACATGAAAAAAGGATATATGTTGAAAAATTTCCTTCAGGACATTACGAATCAAACATTTCCTGCGAACGCCCGGTCACATGGTCAGGTGGGTTTTCATGCCCTGAAATAGCCCATGTTTCATGGGTTTTTTAACCTCGTGTTTGAAAGTGAAGTGCCAGAAATATTTTAGAATTAAAGGTTCCTGTCATTTCTTCCATGAAGCTCCATAAATTGTGAACAAAACTCTTAGTCATTTATTTTGTCAACTGAATGTCACAAGAATGCTGATTGATGTTTCCAGCTTTAGGAAGTTTCTCATTTCTGATTGAAAAGATTTTATAAAGAGATTGAAAGTTAAAAGAATATGGATTTTCAGTCCTTTCAATTCGGCAACCGTGCCATCACATGAAAGTGTCATGTGCCATAGCAATTGGAATAGACCATACATGGAAGGCAAATCTGCAGAGCTTCTTTATACAGTCTTCAACAGGAAACAATAGACTGATTAAATATACTTTTTAAATTACTTTTTAGGCACATCTCATGTCAGAAGAAGTACCAGCAGATTGGGATTCAAAGCCAGTTAAAATTCTTGTTGGAAAAAACTTTGATGAAGTTGTCAACTCGAAGAAACAAAATGTCTTTGTAGAATTCTGTAAGTACGAAGTTGTGTTCTCTCCATCGAGCAGAATCTTTTAGATATTAGAATAAAGTGCTATTTGTTAAAATCAAGACTCGTGCATTTAGGTATTCATTGCTTCAGAAAAATAGGAACAGTATATGATGTGAAAATTCAAAATGAGAGTGCAATGATGATGAACATATAGGGACATATGAGGGTGTACAGCCCTTTGATCGAAAATTCTTGATAGTAACAGAATCTGAGCACTCCAAAATCAAAATCTATTGGTGTACAATGTCAAAGGATTTGTTTTATGGCCTTGCTGTTAGAAGCATATTGACACAAATAGTCTTATCTATCAAGATTTTGTGAATGTTCATTATTTTGCATTTTCCATTGCAAATAAGAAATGATCATAGTTCAAATTTCGAATTTTTTTGGTAGGTAAAGTACTTGTGCAGGGTATCAAGGTTGTTAAAAAAATATGAATTCACACTTAATCACTGTGTTCCTCTCATTTTCAGAGATCCATAAATTTGCTGAGTTCCCTTCTTTTATTGACAAAATTGTCCAAAATACCTAGTGGTCCAAATATTGCAGCTTTCTGATACCCCCATTTCACACTAGAAGATGAACAAATGTTTGGACAGGCAAGTCATCTGACAGTTGTGCATCTAATGCGAATTTTGAAGCAAACTTTTGATGACTTTCCTGTGTAGACAAATAAGGCATCTGGATAGAGGACACATATTTGCCAGAGTCGTTTTCACACCAGACTACTTGTCAGTCTAAGACGACTTGTCCGTCCAGACAATTTGTTCATCTTCTAGTCTGAAAAGGGCTAATGTCTTGCATACCTGATGTTCAGTTTAAATTGAGATGAATTCTTATGTGTTGTTGTTTGTTTCATATGTAGATGCACCATGGTGTGGTCATTGCAAACAATTAGCACCAATCTGGGACAAACTCGGAGAAAAATACCAGGACAATAAAGATATTGTGATTGCAAAAATGGACTCTACTGCAAATGAAGTTGAATCTGTAAAAGTATCTAGCTTCCCAACCCTCAAATATTTCCCTAAGGACGGAAGACCTGTTATGGATTACAATGGTGCCAGGGAATTTGAAGCTTTCGTCAAGTTCTTGGACTCAGATGGCAAAGATGTAGAAGCTGCTACCGGTGGGGAGGAGGAAGCCCCCGAGGGAGAAGAGGCCCCAGAGGGCGAAGAAATGCCTGAAGGAGGTGAGGGAGAAGAAGGAGAAGGAGCTGAGGGAGAAGAGGAGCAGGAACCAAAAGAGCAAGCCAAAGATGAATTATAAATAAACTCGCATGTTGAAATTTATGTTTTTGCTTTGAATTGCATGATGACTTAGGAGGTTTTTGAATTAGTTCTTTAAACATCAGAATTTTTAAGAGAGCATTCAATAATACATATACTTCAACTTTCTAAACTTCGAAATTTTGAAAACTATGTTTCAATTTGATCTACAATGAAATAAAATCGTTTTGCTGGAGCGGATGTTTCCAAACAGTCGAGCATTTATTAGCTAGAAGGGTCTATAGTGGAGAATCAGATTTTGTGACAACAACGCCCAATTTAGATTTTGATACTCGAAGCTAATATTTGTCTTGAATTTAGCTAAAAAGCATCATTATTTGGATATATTAATGAAGGTTAGATCGAACAAGCACATCATGCATTTTGTGTGAAATTGTTGGTTGTTCATAGTTCCCAACAACCAGTAATTTCACTGCTTTCAA
>REGM01000206.1:0-23893 GCA_004194415.1 Aurelia aurita | reverse complement strand
ATAATGAAAACAAAATTACCCAGAATATTAGCGAGAACATTCCCTCAACTGGAAAGAAGCGCCCAGTTGGACTAATAGCAGATAAAATTACCCCTAATAAAAGAACTGGGCATATAATGGGGTTAATTGTCCCTGTACCAGAAAATCCAATGAGTGAGAATTTTCTCACTCCCTTAATGCTTGGATCACCTGTAGTGAAGGATCATTCAGCAAAAGGCCTTGCGCAAGGAATGCTGTCATACACTAGGGATTTTGGTATTGAAGACGGTCAATTGGAAGGAATCGGTGTAGATGGCCAGTATATACATCTAGGTGTAAAAAAACAAATGATACAGCTGATGGAGATCAACTACATGAGTTCAACTCATGACCTAGATAAATGGGTTACAGCCATTTGGGAACCATCCCACAACATTAAATCTGGCAGATCATGACATTCGCGAGATGCAAATATTTTCTTGGTTGGTAAGAATCACCAGTATTGTAGGTTCGATAAGCTCGTCCTTAAATATTGGCAAAGGACTTGAGCAGATGCTAGAGTCTGCAGATGACCTCAACCAGAGGCTGTATAAACTACAACCGTATTCTAATACCAGGTTTGCACAGTACTCTCATGTGTCATATTCGAACTTTCAGCGAAGCTTTGCTATAATTGTCGATACACTGAACAAGAGGAAGAGATCCGCAGACACTAAAGTAAAAAAAACAGCACAAGAACATTTGAGCGATGTTTGCAACATTTCGTTTGTTTCCACTTTATGCGGTGTAATTGATTTCTACGATGCAGTAGCAAAATTGTCTTGCAAGGTCCAAAAAGTCGACGTTATGCCATGGGAAGTTACACAAAGTTTAGAGGGTGGAATCGCTAATCTTAGAAAAATGGCTGAAGAGTGTATTATTCACGTTGAAAATGTAGCTGATGGGGAGGAAGCAGAAACGAGAAAGCTTAGAATAGACTCAAATTTATGGCCAAATTTATCTAAACATCTTGATGAAATAGAGCGCAAAGAATTTTTAGGTGTCGTATTATCTACGTCACAAGATAGAGGCAGAGAAACAAGGGGCCATTCAGACTTTGGTGATGTCAACTTTCTTACTACTTTACAAAATAGGCTTCAGAGCTTATGCCAACATACTGCAAGAGTGATTGAAAGTCGCACAATAAAGAATCTCCAGAACCCCTATCCAACTCTCATTACAGTTGACATGGCTGGTTGTCTTGATCTCCAATCTCTCTATAACAGAAGTCAGTCAAGTGATTTTTCCATTGACAATCACGGTAATATTCACTTACAGAACGTTATGAATGTTGCTAAAATTCCTCAAGAGCAGCAGATTGTGATAATGGAAGAATATCAGGAATTCAAGAAACGCTTTATCGAGGTTGCAGAGGGACGTTGTGGCAATATTTTGATTTCGCAGAATGAAGCTTGCCTGTTTGAATTGCATGTATGTTCATTGGCCTGTGGTGTTACATCAAGACAACATGCTCAGTGCAAAGATTACATGAAGATTGTGTCGCCAAGGAAAATCATCACCACAAAATTCTTGCATCTTTTTACAAAATTTGAAGATTTGTTCAGTGGTATCGAAAACTTTCTGCATCTTTTTCTGAGATGTTCCGTCAAAACTCATGCTGAAGCAGTCGCTGAATCCATGGGCAATTACATTGATTACCACAGCAATAAGAGACGGGGCTTGGACATCGCAACAGTTGGATCCGAAAGCAGAATTCACTGGAATGGTCCCCCACTACACAAGGCAAGCACATTGATTGAATCTGCTTTAGACCGACACTTTGGTGGGAGATCAAACTGGCATTTCATTACGAAGGAAAACAAACACGAGTCTGTCGTTATTTCCAGAATGAAGAGAAAGAGTCCCAGAGTTCCGTGGTTTTAAAAGAGCTTGTAAGTAACGTTCGCAGCGTTGATGTAGCGTTGATATAGGCAACTTTGCAGTGTTTTAGATTACGTTTTTTTATACAATATTTTACGTTTCAGAACGTATGTGTATGACAAACTCATTTAGTTTCAACAATTTCAGTTTAGTTGGTGGGTGTGACATATGCGAAGGGTTCTGCATTCTAGAAGAGAATGTATATAGAATGTTTAGATAACCCAAATCAGGCAACTGGTCTATAAATTTTACGGTTATAAGCAATGCAAACATATTCGAATAGGTATTCGAATGTATTCGAAAAATTTCGTTATTTTGAGCTGATAAAAATGAGGAAGGATTAACTTATGAAACTGGCAGCCGGAGGAAGGTTTGAACTTTTTCTGGACTCTAGTCATAGCTTTCGGAACTGCGTATTTTGTGACAAAATTGATGAACTCTTCNAGCTGATAAAAATGAGGAAGGATTAACTTATGAAACTGGCAGCCGGAGGAAGGTTTGAACTTTTTCTGGACTCTGCGTTGTTCAACTAGGCTATTGGCTTTTGCAAATAAAAAATTTCGCTTCAGGTCACCTTTAAGGGCTCTACAATGGTAAAGAACAAAGGTAAGGAGAATTAAAGGCTCTTGTTCAACCAGCAGCCTTTGCGCGTAGATTTCTATTGAGGCAGCCATTTTCGTAGACCAAAAAAATGTTCATTTTCATAAAACAGAGCAGGCAAAGGACCATGGCTGGATAAGAGCCTGTCTTTTTATAAGAAACTAGTGATAGGATGACTGAGTATTTAAGAAACTAATCTTTATTCAAAGCTATCATTGCTCATCTTGAACTCTTGTTCTCGAATAGTATTCACTGCAATTTTATGTTTTGAGCCAAACAACTCCTGTATTGCCAAATGTAATTTTTTGTATAAAGAATTGATCTGTAGGTGCTAGAAACCAAATCTACACCACAATTCATGCTCCAGGAAAAAAGAAACAAGTTAAGAAACTTTCAGTCCTAAAAAGATGAAAATTAAGAATTTGTTCGTACTATGGGTTGATCCTAGACTCATTTCATAAGTCTCAGTGCGGTATCGCTCATTGAATTTGGATGATTAAAAAATATTGAACGAATACAAGGAATCACGTCGTCAATCTAGGTTGATCCAACTTTCTTATGAAAAAACATGGACGATGCGAGTGAAAATATTTTGCAAAATTGTTCGCCAACCGGTACTTGATTAGCACCGACGATCAAACTAAGAGTGATTTTTCATGAAAAAGAATGAGTTTGAACTGTAAAACTGCAAGGCTACATAACAGCTAACAACTATTTTGCAAACAAGGATTTAACTGCCTCGAACGTGAAAACAGCTGAAATTGTATTCACATTTTATTCACATTTGTCATTTTGCAAAACCACACTCAGCAGAAATGAGTTAATCACACTCATCAGAAATCAGTTAATTTCTCGACTACTTTTCCGCCTGCATATTCGTGGCAATCGAAAGATATATACACCGCAATACGTTATTTCCATAAACGCTGGCTTCGCAAATTTTTGTTCAAACCATGTCCTTGATTGTACAAAAGTGGACTTTTATCGAAAACTACTCAAAAATCTTCTGATTTTCTTTCACGCTATCTTTAGCTGTGTTGTTCATCTGTAACTTTGCCAGTTCTCAGCGAGAAAGTTACTTGGCTAGATGTCCTGAAGTCGAATTTTATATTTCTGTTTACTTTTCAACAACAAAAAGGAAACACCTTGATCAACAGATTAGCAAATACAGAAGAAGCCAAGGCTCTGTAAATTTTACGTTATGGAAAAGGTAGCATTTTTGCGCTGCGATATTTTTCCAGCCAGCAAGTCGCCATTTCGTGTTTTATTTTCGATTTGAAGCTGCAATCCTGGCCAAAATACTTGGGACATATCACCAAAATTGCACTGCTCCCGTCTTTGATTACGTGTCCTCGCTCTCCAATCAAACGCCATTCGACCTTGGCAACATTGAATTAGGGGGAGGGGGAATCAGAATGTCCTTAACGTTTCCACGTACGTTTTTGTCTCGATATTTTAGGAAACATCACAACAACACTGGAATTTGCCTATGTCCTAGCTTATTTTTGGCCAGGATTGTAGATGTATATTTTCGATCGAAAGCTCGGCTCATTTAAATGATATGAAACTGATACTATCTCTTGCGTTTGTGCCATAAAACATGCTTCTTCCCCTTGCATTGTTAGTATTAACTCCGGTTAAATCAATTTAAACGATTGAGATCGCTGCGTGGGCAGTGGAGGCGCTTTGCCCAGACCTCCTAAAAGGAAGGTGGAGTCGTGCCTCTTGGAGAGATCATTTCCTCTTTGAAGGACAAATTTGGAGTGCGAGTCTGAAAACAGCCGAAATATCCACATAACTTATATTTGAGCCCTTTTTAATAGGTTTATTAGATATATAAGACATTAACGCAATGGCTGAAGGTGAAGATTTCAAACCAATCGAAAGCGAAGAGCCAGAAGAGACTCCTGGATACAAAGCACCAGCTCAAAAGACGTTGAAGGAAATTGAGGAACAAGACCAAGATGATGAATCTCTTGTGAAATACAAGCAAACACTTTTAGCTGGGGTCGATCCGAACGCAGGTATTGGGTTGATAATATAATATTAGACTGTTGTATGTAATAAATAGAAGTTTTAGCCGCATAAGAGCCCCACTGAAGTGAAGAAAGCTAAGTGCAGTTCAGAGTTGTTTTTAGTTAGGCCCATTCTCACTAGGAGATCGCTGTCAAACAACAGGACGAATTGGCTTGCAGCGTCTATTTCCGTGATGCATTGTAACGCATTTGGCTGCATTTCGTATGCTTGAACGCTCTTGTTGTAGCTCGTACTGAACTTCGTGCTTTAAAGATTAGATTTTGTGTGCAATGTCATGGAATTTTTCTTCTTTATTAAACTGCAAATATCATAACATAAGGGAAGTAAAATCCTTTTTGCAAATATATCGGATATGAATGGAATGAAGGAATGAACCAAGTTCATGAATTGATAATTAGCTGATATCATCTCAATCAATGTGATAGTTTTGTCAGTTTGTAAACTATTTGGATTAATATTGAATCAACATGCATCTAGAGAAGAACGAGTCCAGGCTTGAAAGTTTGCTTTTTGTGCATGCAGGTTTAATGTCGAAAACAATAGAAAAATGGTGTAATCTTTTGTTTGACAGCTAATGTGCAGCCATGATCAACAAACACAAATTTTTTTGTGTGTGCAGGTTATTACACACACACACAGCAAACTTTCCAGTCTGGGAAGTATGGGAACGAGCTGTTAGCTCTGGTATGTTCAAGCCATTTTAGGGTTACTTTTTATGCAACTGTGCAGAATTCAAGAATTTGCTAAATTATGGGTACTGTTTTCTCAATCAAAATAGCAGATCTCTGTCAGACAACTGACCGAGCTGCAATTCAATATGTATGATGTTGATACTGCCACACGAGACTAACTTCAAATCCGGCCTTGAAATGCTATACCAAACTTTATTTATTTTCAATCTTGTTTGCAGCNTAGGAGATCGCTGTCAAACAACAGGACGAATTGGCTTGCAGCGTCTATTTCCGTGATGCATTGTAACGCATTTGGCTGCATTTCGTATGCTTGAACGCTCTTGTTGTAGCTCCTACTGAACTTCGTGCTTTAAAGATTAGATTTTGTGTGCAATGTCATGGAATTTTTCTTCTTTATTAAACTGCAAATATCATAAGGGAAGTAAAATCCTTTTTGCAAATATATCGGATATGAATGGAATGAAGGAATGAACCAAGTTCATGAATTGATAATTAGCTGATATCATCTCAATCAATGTGATAGTTTTGTCAGTTTGTAAACTATTTGGATTAATATTGAATCAACATGCATCTAGAGAAGAACGAGTCCAGGCTTGAAAGTTTGCTTTTTGTGCATGCAGGTTTAATGTCGAAAACAATAGAAAAATGGTGTAATCTTTTGTTTGACAGCTAATGTGCAGCCATGATCAACAAACACAAATTTTTTTGTGTGTGCAGGTTATTACACACACACACAGCAAACTTTCCAGTCTGGGAAGTATGGGAACGAGCTGTTAGCTCTGGTATGTTCAAGCCATTTTAGGGTTACTTTTTATGCAACTGTGCAGAATTCAAGAATTTGCTAAATTATGGGTACTGTTTTCTCAATCAAAATAGCAGATCTCTGTCAGACAACTGACCGAGCTGCAATTCAATATGTATGATGTTGATACTGCCACACGAGACTAACTTCAAATCCGGCCTTGAAATGCTATACCAAACTTTATTTATTTTCAATCTTGTTTGCAGCACCAAAAGATGATCCCAGAAAAGTGGTCGTTCTGAGCATGACTTTTATATCAGAAGGAAGAGATGACATAGTAAAAGACCTAGCAGGTAATGCACATGTCATGCCCTTGCCCAGGGGATGGGTCCCCGGGGATGATCTAGTGATTCTGTTAGAATTCAGCAACTTTACAGGAGACATTGCCCCAGGCCCCGAGATATTGATGTTGCCGCAGGATTGTTTGTTGAAACAATAATACATAAAATTGTGGTACCCAAACTGATGAACGAATGATAAACAGGGCCTTTACATGACCAAGGGCCCCATACATGGGGCAAATCTTATCCTCTGTTTGGAATCCCCTGACCATCCCCGGGGACCCATCCCCCGGGCAAGGGCATGACACATGCATAAACTGATGTGATCAAAGCCTCTCCCCATTCGAATCAACTGATATATATATATAATTTACAGTCGTACTGCGTGAATACACCAGTTCACAGTTCTTGAAAAACAATGCCCATGCATTTGATCTTATGTATGGCAGGGGTGTTGCCAGCCCTGAAAAAGTTGGGTGGACTTAGTATGGAAATAAGTTCTGAAAGGTATACCCAGCTATTTTTACACCGTTGAATACATACTGCCTTGAGAAAACTCCCCCTGGTGACGCCCTTGATGTATGTTCATGTCATTTGAACACTTCACCTGCTACACCTATCTTCTCTGACTTAATAAAATGTGCATGACCTCGTGGCACCTCATTGTTTGTCTTTCTAACCCCCTTGACAAGGGAACACAGTGCCTGCATCAAAGTATAAATTAAATTACAAAAGGACAGACATTTCTTTGTATCATAAAAGTAAATGTTGCATTTCTTCCAACGTTGAACTAGCGCTCATGCAGCAGATTATAACTAATCAATTTCTAAATCCCCAAATCACCACAAAAAAGTTTTCTTTTTGTTCATTCATATAGAGTCTTTAGAAATTTGATTGATGTTTTTTTATTGTTTTCAATGTTTTCAAGACCAAACATTTTAAGAAACTTGGTCATAGCTCAAGAAACTGAAAAACTATCTTTCCTGATTCATCTTTCTAGTGTTGCTTGGAAGATAAAATTCCTTTTTTCTGACTTGCAGGTGATTTAACAAATTTAAAAAAGGAAACCATTGCTATCAAAGAAGGTGTGGAGTTCAGGCTCAAAATTATATTCAAGGTAACTGAATCTTTACAAATATTTGTTTTATTTGAGGTTTGGCTAATATTTGACAGAAATGATTTCAAGGACAGAGTGACAAGTTTTTAACCAACCATTATGGAAAAGTAGGTCAATGTACATAGAATGCATTAGTTTTAATATAGTTTTGATTAGGCCACATTCAGTAACAGAACCTCTTGTGGAAGCTTTTGACATCCACTGTTATGAAGAACTGGGTGTTTTGAAAATGCTGACCATTTTTAGAAGTATCAAGCAAACAATTTATTAAAGAGCTAAAAAAAATTAGATTGTTGTCGTTCATGTACAGTATATATCTGTTTGAGTAAAATTTATTTGCAGTCAGTGAATTGATCATAGCTAAATTTATGTGACAGGTACAACATGAAATTGTTTCTGGACTCAAGTATCACCATGTTGTTTCACGAAAAGGCATGAATGGTATGTTGGAAGGAATTTGTTTCATTTTGGATCCACTTGCTTATAGTTTTTTTTAATGCTAGCTGCTAGCTATATTTAAGCATGGGTTCCAAATCTTTAAAAAGGGTGGTGTAAAATTCTAGAACCTATTTCTTTTACTTGAATGCCTTGCAGGAACTTTAGCTACTTTGCCGTAATTCCACCGTTGGATTTTTCAGAAATCTTCAATATTTTCAGAATTAGAGGCTTTTCTTCTTTTTAAGAATTCAAGAAAAATTAAAAAAAAACTTGAAAACATCGTAATTTCTAAACTTTTTGAGGAAATATAGATTATTTTTCAAGAAAACCATAATTTATGAATGTCTACAATATGGTATCAAGCGCAAGTCTTTCACTCTTCTGGTTTACTATTTAGAAATTTGATGACATCACATCCTCAAAAGAGTTCAAATACAAAATATGCCTTAATTTCGAAAATATTAAAGATTTCAGAAAAGTCCAATGGTAGAATTGTAGCAACGTAGCTAAAGTTTCTTTCAAGCCATTCATTTCGAAGAAATAGGTTATATAATTTTACACCGACCTTTTTGAAGTGTTTTAAGATTTGGAACCTATGCTCTATATTCATGTTATTATCAGCAACTGTGACAGTTGATATGATCACCGATGTTTTAAGCAAGGTTGCTATATTTTTGAATCCTCTCAAATCCCTGTTTCTTTTTCTCTACAAAGCTAATCCGCAAAAGTTTATTCCCCTGACTTGTATTATTTTGATCAAACTGCATTTTTCAAGCCCCAAAAGTTTCTTCCGGCGAAAGTGTCTTTCCATAAAGGACAAATCGTGTGGTTATATATAATTAAGGTTACAAAACAAGCCTGCCGACTGATGAATGAGATTGCAACTTTACCAGTTCACATTCCTATTCTTCGAACAAATCTGACAACAGGCCTAAACTAGCCTAAATATTGTCGCCATTTTATACGGAAATATTAAAGATTCTGAATATAAGATTCTAAATATTGAAATTACATCGTAATTTAGAAATTACGATGTTTTCAAGTTTTTTCAAAATTTTTCTTGAATTCTTAATATTTAAGATTCTAAACATTGTTGCCATTTTCTTTCTGTTACTATTCTTAGTCCTGTACAAGTCATATTTTTATTGAAATTACTATTTTCTACGGCTACACGACAGGGAGGCTAGCCAAACAATAGGTCAGCCTTTTTCGCGTTGAACGTTGACGTCATGACGCACAGACTTGTGGTGTCGCCGCAAACAGGCAGATTATTTGAATACGTAACAGAGTCTCTCTGAGAGAGGACGAAAAATGATGGAAAAAGTGTGAGACACTATTGACAGTATAATCTTTCATTTCATCATAAATAATACCAACCCCAGATTTGTACTTAAAAGCTTTTTGCATTTTGTTTTCAAGTGGACAAGCAACATTATATGGTTGGAAGTTATGGACCAAAAGCAGAACCACATGTCTACACCACCCCTCCTGATGAGGCCCCCAAGGGAATGCTGGCGAGAGGAGGCTACAAAGTCAAGAGCAAATTCTTGGATGATGACAAAAATGTTCATTTAGCGTGGGAATGGGCGTTTGATATAAAGAAGGACTGGGCATAAAGATCTGAAAATATATGGACTAGGGATGGAACAATTGAGCAGAATCATTTTTTGAACAGTTTGTCTAACGTTAAATTATCTTTATTACTAACAATCAAGAGACAACGAATAAATGGTGAACGTGATTGATCCAGAATCTCACGTAGCACAAAAACTTATCACACAACTTTAGATTATAAATTTTGTTATACTACCTTTTTATGCAAATTATTAAGTTAGATACAAAAAAACTTGATATTAGAAATGAATCAAGAACGACGAATCATTCTGTTTTGTCTTTATTCTTATTAGATCTATTTGTTTTCAAGAGCAATTCTTTCTATCGGCCAAGCCTGCCTTATCGCCGTTTCAAACGGCTTCGAAAACTTTGTGGAAGGTATCCAGCCCAGGGGAGGGGGCCCCCGGGGGGCACTTGTGAAAATTTGGATGGGGATGCTCGTGTTATTGTTTGGGTTTGAAATTCAGCCTTTCTTACTATTTGTTAGGTTTCTGAAAATCTGAGTTATTGTTTTGGGTTTTGATAAATTAGCCGTTATTTTTTTGGGTTTTTGGAAACTCGCCGTTATTTGTTTGGGAGTCAACAGAAGTGACTTGTTATTTTTTGGGTCTATGAATCTTCATATTATTTTTTGAGGCAGAAGTAAAATTAGCTCAAATGAGCATCCGTGTCCGAAATTTTACCGAATACGCTCCTGGGGCATGCAGCTGCAACGAGGACATGAAATTTTGTTCAAGATATCGATTACTAATTTTACGGAAAACTTGTAATACACGTTTTTCATATAAATTTTTCATATAAAAAACTAATTTATAAGAAGATAGTACTAGGATGGCCAAAAGTTTGAGAAGCTCGAGTACAAAGTTTAGAAAGAGCTGTGATAAATTCAAAGATATGATGGCAAGCATGTCGTTGAACCCTTCTTCTTGAGTACAGTTACTCTCGTTTTAAGTTTTGAACGTAATAGAACACGTTTTCTTCCCACCTGATGTTTTATGTCCCAAGAAACTTATCTGTAGCAGTGTCCGAAGCTACTTCATAATTCATGCACTAAAAACAAGAAACGAAGTAAGAAACATTTTGTATCGAAAAGCGGAAACTTTCATGTGAAATTAAGAAACTTTTACAAAGGGCTCACGTTTTATCATACGTTGCTTTTGATTGACACCAGTACAAAGCGAGTAGCGATAGCTCACATGGATGTCTATGGATGATCAGTCAAGCCGTGTATGTAAATAAAACAAGCCCCAAAAGATACGTAGAAATTGGATACCCTGAGACTCAGATAGCTAACTCACTCGCTATTTATGTGAAATAGATCCAAACATATGCCTCTGATATTTTGTATAACTAATTCCGGATTTCTATGATCAATTGGTCAAGTCGTAGATAGTACATGTATTTGTACTGAAAGTTTCTTAACATTATCAGATTTTGAGTACTCAGAATTTCTTACGAGTTCCTTACGAGACATCCTTTCCCATGATGTCATCCAGCAAATCCTTTCTCATCCTACCTCTTAGTGGCTTTCTCCGCATCTCCCCTCTGAAACAATCCTTACTAGGCTTTCACACTTCTTAAAATATGTCCAAGCCAGTTGTTTTGTCTGCTCTATATGGTTTCAATTAAATTTCTTTTCTCTCCAACAAAGTTGAGAACAGCTTCATTCGTTGCTTTGTCTTTCCAGCTCACTCTTTCCTTTCTCCGCCATATCCACATTTCTCAACTTTCGAGAGGTCTTTGGGCATCTTGTAGTATTGTCCATGTTTCTGTGCCATATAAAGCAACAGTCCTAACCAGTGATTTTACCGTTCTCTTCCTCGCTGTCTTGTCCATCCTTGCAGTTAGTACTTCTCTCCTTTTACAAAAAGCAGATCCAAACATAAGCCTTGAGAATTTTTATGTTTCGTATTCAGAACCTTGCCTACTGTCCAGCTTTTGGATCAGATACATAAAATCGCCGATGAAAATCTTTGCATTTATTCTTCGGACCTTAGGACTTTGTGTTAACGGGCAAGCTCCATAAGCTTTGCTTTTTTGGGTCAATGTAGAAGACATATTTTTTGCTTGTAACACTGCATTCTTTTAATGAACTTAAATTAAATTCTTTTGATTATGCTAAATGTTCTCGACATTTTCAAACACCTTTTCGCATTCACTTTGAGTGAGTAAGCCACCTTGGTTAACGATAGTTTCTGCATGGGCGGTAAAGAAACGCGGTATTTAATTCCTAAAAAAAATTTCTTGCTGTGTCCCTATGCCCGTGAAGGTTGTTGTTGAGGGAAACAAGGAAAACCAGGCACAACAACGACAACCTTCATGGGCATAGGGACACAGGGAGGATTGGACACAGGGGGGATTGGGCACAGGGACACAGGAAGAAATTTTTTAGGAATTTCAATACCGCGTTTCTTATCGCCCATGGTTTCTGTTGCTTTTGATTGACACGCTAGTACATAGCGAACTGAATATTAATCACAGACAAAGAGTGCTTCTATTCTATGGCCGATTGGTCAAGTCGTAAATATAAACAAAGAATATGTCTAACTCAATCATTATGCTTTGGAAAAGTGGTTGTTATAAAGTGCTCGCTTCGAAAAGTGATCGCTTCGTTCTTCCGTGTCAATCAAAAGCATCGGATGCTACGCATATAAGAAACTCTTTATGAGAAACTCAGCTCACAGATCACCATAAAATTAAGAAACTTTGGTGCTGGAAAATATTTCTTGAGAAACTCCGTTTGGAATCTGAAGCGTGCTTCCACTTGTTTGTTGTGCTTTATTACTTAGCATTACTTGGGTTATGCATGTTTAGCAAGGCAAAGGAGCTTCCCTCTATAAAACATCAGAAATTTGATGAACCTTGTAAGATACTGTTAAGAAACTTTCAATACTCAAAATCTGACAATGTTAAGATACTTTCAATACTGGGTCAATTTCTTAGAATACGTGTATTGATTTATCATCTGCCCTTGCTTGAACAGATCACTAATCATTCACAAGCGATTTCCAACAGTGATCACTGATTCATTGATCACTGTTTAGCGCTCTCAGTGCACCTTGGCAGCGAAGCATCTGCTGCGAGGCAGCATGCAGAAGTTTGAGACAGGAGCCATAGCCATTGGAAAGCTGTGTATGTTCAAAGGTTCAAATCAAATCATAGCAAAGAGCTTCATCTTCCTGCTGCGACAAACTGTTCTTCACAAAGTCAATTCAACTTGGATATCGTATATTTGCAAGAAAAGGGTAAGATGAGCCGTATGTTATCTGTTCTGTGTGAAAATAAAGTAGAAATATGAAGAAAAACAAAAGGCCTAAAAAAGGGCCTATCACTTTCAGCTCGTGACCCCATATCATGTTTGTGCTAGTGGCCTAACCTAAGAAAATTAAAAAGACCAGTCACTGGCTTAGACGTTGATGATTCATTTCATAATGACAAACAAAACGGGACAACATATAAAACTATGAACGAATCAAAAGCAAAACAAAAAACAAGTTGACCAGGTTTGAAAACTTGCATGCACTCGCAACTATAAAACTGTACCAACATCGCTGCTCACAGCTAGAATAAAAGGTTCTCACAGAAGAGGACAAAAGATCTACCGGGTGTCCCAAAAAATAGTATACAGATTTGGTCGACCCTAGCAATGAGAATTTAGCGCAAATCAATCCGAAAACATTTTAAAAACACCTCAATAACTTGAACATAGATACATTGTTCGTTGACATGATGCTTTGAGAGCTGAAATGTTAATCTCAAAGGACAAATTTGCCTCGACCTCCAAACCAGAGCTTTGGCGTTTTGGCAAATTCTTGAATCTTTTATATTTCAGCAAACTCAGTTTTGAATACGAAATACAAACTTTTTAGTCCATACTGGAAAGTTTGTTTTCTAAACGCAAAAGATTTACCCCAAGTTTTAAATAGGGTCTACAGGGGTAAAATTAGTAAACTTGGGGTAAAATGAGTAAGGGGGAAATGTGAATATTTTTCGTAAAATCGTGATTCACAGATTTTCTATGGCTACAACTGTTTGAACTACCCTCCTTGATGTTGTGAATGTTGATTTCTAACAGTTTACGAGCTGTCGTTTTCCTGCCATCGACACTACCTATGTTACCCTGCAGATCTTACTCATTCTGCCACACCAGAAAACACAAACGAACAAAAAGATGATAGTTTAAACGTCCCTTGTACAATATCAGATTCTTCGGGATGCTTTTGAATGTTTTTATCTTTCCAGAATCTGCTCAAAATATTGAATTAATATAAAGACACATGATGAAAGATCATAGATAGGAATGAAGCCACCATGTTGCCATGTCAGACGAGCATTATCCTCTCAATAAACTGAGAGCCAGATCAAGATCACCATATTCGACTTTGCAATCTCCAAGAATGTCTTCAGAAAGAACACCATTGGTCTCTTCACGGGGACATCAAAACAATGAGGTCGGTTTTTATTTTCATTTCATAAGCTTATGCTGTATGACTTTTATATGAATGGCTTTGATGAAGGCTTGACATTGGAACATGAAAAAACAGAGAATGGATAGAGATACGAGAAACCTTAGATTTGTATTTGGCCTGGATTGTGCCATAAACTTGTCACAAGAATTTTTTAGATCTTAAGGTCCTTGGATCGATTCCAAGCAGGGGCCATTCATTCCCCCCATTTGTGGTAGTCCACTCTTGTTGGGTATCATTTTACTGTTCCTTATCGTACAGTAAATACTGTGCCATTTCTACCACATTACAATTACGCTAAAGATGGGATTAAGTAATATTTTTTCAAGATCTTTTGTGGTATTGAATGAATCAACCAATCAAATCAATTAAAATTCAATGTGACATAAAGCATCATGGTATAAATTCCTGTGTGCCATCTTTGCGCAATCATCTATTATGTGAAACTCACTTATACCTTTCTTGAAATCCATGACCTAGGTCTGTTATATATTTGATAAATCATTTATTTTCAGTCTCGTTCAACCACTCCCTATTCTGGCCTCCAAGGAGCTTCATTTGCCATAAACAGAGAGAAAACAGATACAGAGTACAGTGGACTTTCTGATATTGCTGTAAGTTTCTTACTTGCTTTCTTCTGAGAAATTTCTTCTAAATGGAAGTAGGAAAGTGAAGGTGATTCGTATGGTTCTGATAGTGCTGGGATGATTAAGAAGTACTTTGAAATATTGTCTGTAGATTTATACCTATGCCTATGAGATTGTTATGCTGCTAGTCATGCCCACTGATGTCTCAAAAGCAAATGGAACATCAGTGGGTTATATCAGCTTCATTTGATTTGATTTGATTTAATTTGATTTGATTTAATTTGATTTGATAAAAACAGCTGAACAAACTTGATTTCATTCTGCAACATTTTGCCACTTCATTTTCCCTTTGAGATGATTTACCTTCTTTCACTTGTTTTTCTTTGTTTTATTCGAAGAATCACTTAGAAGTATCTGGGAATGAAGACCAAGGACATGTGCAAGTTATTTCCACCAAATTTGAGGTTAGTTTTTTCATCAAGCTCCTTGACTTGCAAGTGGACTGAGTTCAAAGTGGCTGCTTGAGTCATTTCAAAATTTATCTAGAATCTCATTGATTGGTATACTTGGGCTTCTGTTCCAGCAAAGTGAAGATTTCTTTTCATACGATTTTTGATGCAGAGAATAAATATTCATGAACAAAAATGTCACATGCTGAATCTCATTTTTAATGGAACTGTTCATTTCTTCGAAGAATATAATTTCTTTGATGTATACTCTTTTCAGAGTTTGGATTATGATGTACCAGAAAGTACACTGATGAAGAAAGAAGAGAAGTCCAAGAATGCTGAGGTATTTAACTTCCAAACTCATTTTTGTACATTTGCAATTTCGCACCTTGATATTTCTAATTACATACACCACAACCTAATGTAACGTATGGTGATGATGTTTCAATCTAGTACCGTATTTCATTTTTCCTAGCACATGATGGAAAGGAATCTTTGTGAATGTTTCATTACGTTTGTTATCAAAGTTTTACTAAACATTAAGAAGGCTCCTGCTTAAATCTGTGCTTGTATGCTTGTATGATATCTAAATATGATTTAATGATGTTTAGAATTACGATATTTTCTATTTTGTAGCACATGATAAAAATGAATCTGTATCGATGGTTCATCATGTTTGTAATCGGAGTTGGTACTGCAGTGATCGCTGTTTCTATTGATATTTCTATTGAACAATTAGCTGATTGGAAGTATACTTTGATCAAGAAACGTATCTTTTCGTTATTCTATTCTGTTTCTTACTCCTATTGAACTGCATGATTGTATGATGTCGAGTGAATACATTTGAGTGCATTGCAACTTTCAGATGTCTAAGACGAAAGGAAATTTGTCTTCTTTTAGTTCAGGTCATTGCAGCTCTTTGTACAAAGTGCACCCGAAAGAGATGACCATTTTGAAAATTCGTCATTACTTATTTTGGTAATGGATGTTGAATCAAATCAAATTAAGCTGAAAACAAAGATTTGGTTTATTTTTCCGTGAATGCTGGAAGATCATTCAGTGAAATATCTTGATTTCGAGATGTATCAAATAGCTCACGAAACCTGTGGCAAATAATAATTTCTCGAACAATGCAAAAATATTCCACAAGGTACTGAATTATGAAGGCAGTGTCCAAAAGCGTAGCAAGATTAGATATCTTTACATAATCAGGTGAAGGTGAAGGTGAAGTTGCGTTTTTTAGCGCCAAGTGCTGGGATCGCATCGCAGAAGTAGAGTTGACCTAATCGAGTCCGCGACCCCTTGTCATAACGCTCAAATGGTGGGGCTCTACCTAGGATCGAACCCTGTCCGCCTGACCGTTCTGGCTGCAAAGTCAGAGGATTACACCACTGCGTGACAACACCTTCAGAAGCTTGCATGCTTTTATTCCTTTTTAAATGCGCAAATATTTAGCATTTTGTGTATGACTATCCATCCTTTTGATCCTAGGACGGCTAACTACGTCTATACAGCTGTATAGCGTGTGCTTTTTATGTTTGTATGTATGTATCAATTTGCCACTAAATAATATAAAATTTACAATGTTTTAAAAGCTAAAAATAGATACATTACAATTTTAATACAAAAAACAAAAATACTTGTAAAAAACTCCCCTAATTGTAGTGGCAGGGATAGCATTAAAAGGTCGAATTGACCTTATTTCCATAATGGTCCCCTCAGAGGTGGTTGCTTGAAATAAAAAATACGTAATTTAGTAAGGCCGAATCATGCATCTGAGAGAGGACGTGAGGTCTTAGTAGGACATATATACGTCATTTTCTTCTCTCTGAATTTAATGACAAATGTAAGGTTTGAAATTTTCCTTCATGTTCTAAAAGATCTTGACAGATGCCTAAAAGAGGGGTGCTTGGCGATGCCTTACTCCATGTGGATTGGAATAGATATGGGTCTTGTACTTATTGCTGCACTTCTCGTCGTCTATGGAGAGGTAACCATCATTCTATGCTTCCCAGTTGATTGTTCAATGATTGTTGTAACCATTATTAATCTGTGATCGTTACGAACGCGAGCTGACTTTTCTTTGATATATCAAAAGACAAGCATTTAACCTAGACTGGGCCATTATAAAAATAATGACCGCAATGGCTCCACCTGTCCCCAACCCTTTTGCCGCTGTTCTAGAGCAATACGATTGTTGATCCTAGCTGTAAAGTTGAATACATCCATGGCAGCATCTAACCAGAGTCAAGAAAAAGTCACGGCTCCACGGCTGTCAGCCGGAGGAAGGTTTTGCTTGTTTAGGCCATATTTGAAGAAGGTTTAGTCATTTTTACGAGAAAACTGGGAATATTTTTGGTTATTTTGGCCACAGCAATTGGTTTATAAATTTTAGGGTTATAAACAGCGCAAGGAGTTTGGAGATCTGGTTATTTTGACTTGATAAAACGAGGAAGGTTTAACTAACGAAATTGGCATTCGGAGGAAGGTTGAACCTTTTTCTGGACTCTGCCTAACTTTTCTTTATGGGATTTTCTTATTCAAATTGTCCTCCGTGGTAAACTGATTTTTTACGTTATACTTTAGCCGGTAGCAGCTGGAAGTGGTATACCTCAAATCAAGTGTTATTTGAATGGCGTTAAGATTCCACATGTTGTCCGAATAAAGGTAATCATCATTTTTTTACCCAATTTTTATCCTTTTTACAATTTTCATGGTCTCAGTCCTATTTCTCATCTGGTTTTACCTCACGCAAATCAGGATAGGCGTCGAATCTTTAAAGAGGATTGCACGATTTTCTGGTTTACGACTCGCACACTGTCTCAAATGAGAGAAAAGTCCCTCCAAAATCCCAAAAATCCTTAAAACAATTTCGAATGGTTTCTGTGAAAAATGATTTGTCCCTTGCAGGTGCTTGTGATTGTATGTAATTGATGTAAATACTTTTTACCTCCACAGACCTTAGCTACAAAAGTAGTCGGAGTCGTCTTCTCAGTAGCTGGTGGTTTAGCATGCGGAAAGGAAGGGCCTATGATTCATTCTGGTGCAATTATTGCTGCCGGAGTATCACAAGGAAGATCTACGACATTTAATAAAGATTTGCATATGTTTGAAATGTTTAGAAGTGACCACGAGAAAAGAGATTTTGTGGCCGGAGGAGCGGCTGCAGGGGTCGCGGCTGCTTTTGGCTCTCCTGTTGGTATGTTTAGCATTTTCTCCTATGTCTTGTATTTTTTATTTGTAGATAGTAGCATTCGATGATTCGATATTTTTGTAATCTTTCGAGATGATCATAAAAACAGATTTTGCTGCCAGAGGAGCTGCTGCACGGGTCGCAGCTGCATACGGCTCTCCAGATGGTACGCTTTGGATACTTGTCCTAACTCTTCAAGCTTCAATCTTACTACATCTGTTTTTCTGACTGTATGGTAAAGTTTCATAGAATTCAGTTTCACTTGTTCAAGCGAGTACGATTCAAAGTGGAAGATACCTTAATGGCACAGAGAAATGTTTACCCGGGTTTCTATTAGATCATCTAGAGGCGAGTAGGATCAGCTAAATGCTTTGTTATTTGCTACATTTGTTTTATTCTTTGGAAGGAATGATTTTAGAGACAAGTTGATGACACGAGATGATTATTCTGTGAACTCACCAACGAGGTTGGTGGCGGGGAAAAACCCTATGGGCAGGCCTCATTAGAAGTATTCTGTGCCTGCGAGCAAATGACTGAGAAAACTGTGCCTGCAATCAAGTCACTCTGAGTACAGTAAAGATGCCAGCAACAAATGTGAAATGATATTTTGTGCCTGCGAGCGGCGCTCGTGCGCTCGCGAACATTAATGAGGTCTGCCTATGGGAAAATGCAAGAGTGAGGAAGGAAAGGGAGAAGAAGACAAATTGTTGAAGAAACAGCGGCTTTGTCTTCATGTTAATCAAAACGCACGAGGAAAGTCGGAAAAAGGATTTTGCCGTTGAAAAATTACTATGCCAAAATTGGTACACGGGAAAAATAAACTATTTTCTGAAGTTTGCTTCGATATTTATTTTGTAACATCATTTATGTATAAACTGAATAAATATTGTTATCGTAGGTGGAGTTCTTTTCAGTTTAGAAGAAGGAGCAAGTTTTTGGAATCAAGCCTTAACATGGCGAATGTTCTTTGCTTCAATGGTTTCGACATTCACCCTCAATGTTTTGCTTTCAATTTATCATGGACATCCTGGAGATCTTAGCTTTCCAGGATTAATTAATTTTGGAGCATTTACGGTAAGTTAATTTCGTCTTACCTTGCAATAATTTAAATGAAATCTCCTGTTTTAAATTTGTTTATATACTTTTGAGCGCTAAATCTATTTCATGGCAAGGTCATTCGAAATTAAGATTAAATGAAACAAATCTTAACAAGTTTAAAGACTTTTACGATCAGGTATTAGTTATCGAAACCAATCTATTTTGATAATTCCATATCATTCTTTCAATGTTAATTTTGTCATTTTTTCACAACTTCAAAATTAAAATTTCTTGCGATTCATATTTCAAGAATTCATTATAAAAATTCTGTCTATCTACGATGCAGCTGTTTTTTTATTTCGAGGTTAGGTTATTTTAAATACAGATTAAACAAAAAAATTGAAAATTATATGAAGTCTTTATAATATAATGTTAACTTTTTAATCTGGTATCTGATAATCTGGTATCTGCATGCTCTTTATATAACTGAGATGTTTTTGCAATAATTCTGTTTTTGTTATCAACGTTTTGTTAAGTGTCCAAGCATAAAAAGGTTTGTTTCCTGGGGTCATTGCTGCTGTTAAGAAGATTCTTTTTAATGCTTGAATGAATTTATTGATCTTTTGATTTATTTAGTGATTGTAAGAAACGTTCTACTCCAAAATTTAATAAAATAATTCTTAATTTGTAGGGTGTATATTATGGCTATGAAATTCCTCTGTTTATGGTCATGGGAATTATCGGTAAGTCCATTTTGAAATGGCCAATGGCCTTGACCCGGTTTATTTTGTGGTCTGATCAGCATTGCAAGTCACGTTTTTTAGAGCCTTTACTAAAAGCCAGCTTTCTCAGAACTGAAAAATCCTCTAGTAGTAGGTAGTAAGTTTCTATTTAGGACCCGCAGGACCAATCAAATGATGAGAAATTTGGCACAGTGGGATATAAGGCATGTAGCTACCAAAGTTTGTCTGCGTTTTTTTGACAATCCACTGGTCTGGATTTTAGACCGAAAAAAGCTGCTGTGAGGGCTAAGAAACTTAATGCAATTATTGCGAAAGCTATAGCTGGAAAATTGGATATTATATCAAAATTCTCAGACACTCTTTGGTAAACAAGGAAACGATCTATCGGCTTAAGTTATTTTCGTGATTCTACGGTCTTGCTGGGGGGTCCTAAATAGCCTTTGAAGGAAGGGTATTTTAAAATCATGATAACTTTGATAAATGATTTACTGACGCTTTTTTCAACTGGATTTCCACATAAGGGTATTCCTAATTAAATTACGCATCGAATGATGTATGGGTTCGCCATCATCCACGCACAGTACGGTCCCTCAGAGGAAAACACTGAAATTACTGCCATGAGGTTGGACAGTAACCTTAAACAATGAATTATCTGTGCGAATCCTTTACTTTGCAGGTGGACTTCTTGGTGCAATATTCAATGCTATAAATCATCATTTGTCAATTTTTAGAATGAAGTAAGTTCAATTCAGTTCATTTTATATTTTAAATTCCACTACATACAATTAAAAAACAAAATATAATTACTATACAACAAACAAAACTAAACTACGAGGATGTAGGACCATATTACAGAAAATTAATACATTTGTATAGGAAATTAATACAATATACAAATACTAACAAAGGAACAAAATGAATTGCATGCAGGGGAATTACTTAAAGGAGAAGCCCCTTCTATAAGTAAACTAATCGAGAAAAGAGCCCCCCCCCCTAAGTGAATAACTTGGTTGACAAAAGACCTAAAAAGAAAAAGAAAATTTTGCTCAATATCTCAAATTTGGCTGTATTCCCAGCATTCTGTTGTTCATAGCTAACCAATGTCATCTATAGCTATGGACCTGGCTTAGCTAAGTTTTAGATTTCTCGATGTTCTCCAATCTTGGCTCGGTAGCTTGTGACTATCTATTTTCTATTTAATTAGATTCACAGCATGTGGCACCTATCATCTCGAGTTTTTTTACTACAGTTATCCTTAACTTTACAATTTCACTAAACAGTGTAGCTTTAGTCATGTTAAACCTTTCTCATTTGTGGTATGTTCTGACTCACCTTGTTTCTTTGTAGTTGTCAGCCGTGAACCCGTCTAATTATTTACCAAGGGTCTGATCTATCTATCCTTTGTACTACCACTTTAACCTTCCATTTCTTTCCTATTGTAAAGGTTCATCAAACAGAGGCCATTGCGTGTACTCGAGGCAGTCATTGTTGGACTGATATCATCTGTTGTTGCATTCAATTTGATTTATTTCAAATCAGACTGTGCACCAATTGGAAATGAAAATAATGCTACTCATATCTTACAGGTATCAATTGATAAATCAATTAATCAACCAATTAATCAGTTAGTAGCATTAGTTTATGTCCTGCAACCACACAATGATAAATAAAATAACTGTTAAATGATGACAGTGGTTANTTTACCAAGGGTTTGATCTATCCATTCTTTGTGCTACCATTTTAACTTCCATTTATTTCCTATTGTAAAGGTTCATCAAACAGAGGCCATTGCGTGTGCTCGAGGCAGTCATTGTTGGACTGATATCATCTGTTGTTGCATTCAATTTGATTTATTTCAAATCAGACTGTGCACCAATTGGAAATGAAAATAATGCCACTCATATCTTACAGGTATCAATTGATAAATCAATTAATCAACCAATTAATCAGCTAGCTGCATTAGCTTATGTCCTGCAACCACACAATGATAAATAAAATAACTGTTAAATGATGACAGTGGGTTCGAACTAAAGTACTCTCAAAATTTCAGCAGGCCAATAATGTTTGTATCCTGAGAACTGCTATTTTTTTCTTTTTTATGAACCAATTCGTTACATTACAAACATTGTACCCTACTCTACGCTCAAATAAATTACTCTACAGTGAATACGATAGACGACTGCACTAAAGATGACGCAGCTGGAAACTCTTACCATGCGCCCAAATGCATCTCGCAATGAAAGAGAAAGCTCACCCACCAATGAATCAAGGATTCGGGATTGGCGGTATCGTTATTTTGGGTTGAGAGGGTTGAGAATTATTTTATTGCAAATACTGCAAACTAGGTATCATTCAAAAGAGCTTAGCGAGTGGAACTTGAGTCTTGCAAGGATTATAAATTTTTTAGTGACTTAAGGGAGGTTTAGTATCTTTCAAAAGGTTTCTGTTTTTCGAATTTTTCAGACCTTCTATACATTATTTGAAAGTGTTGATGCCAACGATTGTTAAAAAGGACCGTCCGAGTTATCAATTTTAATTCTATTCATATTATTTTTTGCAGTTCTTTTGTCATGATGGCGAATATAGCACAATGGGATCGCTCGCATTTAGTGTTCCTGAGCATTCTGTAAAGAGCCTTTTTCACTCCCCAAGAGGTATGTATACAACATATATTTTCTGATAAAATTCTGCAAAAATAGGGACTCCAGTTAGCGACTGGAAATAAAAGGCAAAATATTTGGTGAACTCCATCTTTGCGTGCGCATGCACAGAACCTTGCACGATTTCAAACTAAACATTTGATCCAAATTTTTAATGCATTGTTTTCATTTTGCAATCGTTTTAATAGCGACTTATGTTCTATTCTGCTCGACGTGCATGTCTTTTCTTGACTAATTTAGAAGTTGAATGTAGTTTGGAAGAAACATGAAGGTCTTTTTCAGCTTTGTCAAAGAAAAGCATTTGAAGCTATGAAGGAAATTGTCTAGAGGTTGATGAACAGCATTTTCAACTCACGTTCCGTCTTCTTTTCCAGGAAACTACAACACTATGACTGTTTTCCTTTTCGCTGCATGTTACTTCTGTCTTGCAACATGGACATATGGTCTTTATGTACCAAGTGGTCTTTTTGTGCCAGTCATTCTTTGTGGTGCAGCTTGGGGCAGAATGTTTGGAGATTGTGTTTATACATTGTTCCCAAAGGGACATTGGTCAGATCCAGGGATATATGCTCTCATTGGCTCAGCTGCAATGTTAGGTAAGGAATTCTCTTGGAAGATCTTCAGATTTATCATCCAAAATTCCACAGTAAACTTCGTAGAGGTTTTTCTGGTGTTGACAGTTCAAGTTAACGACAAAAAGTAACAAGCCATGGTTGTTGCAAAAACTTTTTTCAATTATTTCTAATGTCGTAGTTTTGTAACAGGCTTGAGCAAGCCTAGAAATCATTTCACATTTCGCAAGCCAGTTTCAAATATTGTAGATAATAATTTTGTATTTCATTTGTCGTTGTTCATCGTTAAATTTTTCGTTTTTCATTTAATTTAATTTTTCAACGTTATTAAGCTCATGTTTAGGTGTTAAGACTAACAGCCTGATTACATGAGCAGGGCAGCCAACAACAACAACAATAACAGCAACAACAACAGGGCTGCCTCTGTGAGCAGGGATGAAATCTTGCGTACGATTACATGGAGTAATTCACCCCAGGGCTGCGAAGTAATTTTGGCGAGAAAAATCAAATCATTGGCAATATGGCGGCTTGTTGCATGCGCAGTTAAAAATTTGGGAAGCTAGCCCTGTTTCCAGCCCTGCCAAGCGATTACACGAGAAAAACATCATTATTTCATCCCTTCGAACAGAGCCAGCCCTGTTTTGCAGAAATGAGATTGCGGCTGCCAGGGCTGGCCCACTTACCATATAATCATGTTTCAGATAT
>REGM01000205.1:546564-571967 GCA_004194415.1 Aurelia aurita | reverse complement strand
GATAGCTCACCTACAGTCTTCTAGTACTGAGGAAAATGTAACTCCCTCTTTCTCAAACGCCCATAAAAGTTTACACCAATGGGTTAAGACACTGTCCTGGACCTTCTGCAAAGACTGTGGTAGCGTAATGCTGCAAAAGCTACTGCCAAGCTATAACAAAAATAAGAAATGCAACAGTACTGTCACTTGTCATTGTAAAGATGATAGATACATAGTGCCACAAGTCACTGCTATTCCACCTCCGTTACTGCCTTTACAAATGCATCATGTCCATGCATTACGCCCTTTTGACATTGATGCTGGACAGTACCAACGCATGCAGTACGGTTACCGTAAAAATACATGTGCTTTAGGGTTACGGTGCTCTTTCTTCCGTACAACAAAAGATTGTTTACCTAAGGGCCCCTAAGGGACAATCTAGCTTGACCAAAGGGACAATCTAGTTGAACTACGAAAAGAGCCCAAAGTTCCAAAACATCTTTTATCACTTGCATAACAGACAAGAGGCTCTGTCATCTGCATTCTATGCTCTGCAAGACCAACCATTCTCTGACAGTCCTTCCTCAAACAAATAGTTGGCAACTAGTGATAGTGCTGGCTGGTATTCTGATTGACTCTTACAGAAATCCCAAACTTTTAAGATATCAACATCCTGAATTGTCAGAGCTTCAGGAACTTGAGACTCTTGAGTTTCTCCAGAGTGATATTTTACATGGGCAAGGATTAACTCAGTAAGGCCAGCCATCACATCATGGTAAAAAAATTGAGTTGAGGAGGCAACGTCTTATTCTCATGTTCGTTTTCATTCACTGTGTGATCTGCTGTTCCTGTTATGGGTTCTGCTTTCAATGTTTGAAGATGTTGTTTTGGGGCATCATGATTGAAAACAATCTCTCCAGTTGAATCGTCAAGTACCTATGATATGAAGAAACATCGATCTGTAGCATACATTGTATGAACAAATTCAATCACACTCTTTATAATATCTCCTTTTGGCACAGTAGCATGAAATATGTACAGTAACTTAACTCCTGCTAGCTAATTTCATCTAGCAAATAGTCAGTTGCAATACAAATATTTCAACGAGAAATATGTTAACTTCATGCAAATACAGATATAGTACATAACCTGCAAGAAGCCTTTACAATTTTGTCATATTTCCAAACAAAAACTGGAAAATTTTGCCTGCTTTTTTGAAACATCAGAAAGTTTTGTCTGTGTTTTCCAAAATCAGACAGTTTTCTCCAAGTTTTGAAAACTTTATCCTTGTTTTCAAATTTGAAATCGGGGAAATACGTCTGACATGAAATTGCAAAAAAAATTCAACGTTCTCAAATGCGCTGGTGAAAGTTTACACCATGATCCGTGAAGCGATCTACTGTATCGACAGGTTCACAGTAGTGGAAACAATTTTCTCTCCATTTTTGGCATTGGTGAATTTTATAATATGAATTAGTACCAATACCTTTTGTGCAACTTAAGCACAGCACACATAAACCAAGCGTTTCTCAATTTTCTATATGCAAATTTATGAAATGTGAATTTGTAGTAAGTTGCAAGACTTTTTGTGAACAGTTTTGTACATTTCAATGTTTTGAAAATAAATCTCTCTAAATACCTCTTGTTCGCAAGTAGCTTGTGGCTCCCTGCCTTCAATATATATCTCATCTGTTAAATCACCTTTAAACAAATAACAAAGTAAGCAATTGGGTTTAATTGGGTATAAAGGAAAATCATCATTTCATTCATAAAACCCTGTATACATATTATTTGTATCAACGGATATCCATGCCCAATTATTTGTACAATATATTATCTGGAAGTAAATGTGTCATATCTGAAGATTCGTCAAGTACTTTTCCATGTACTTTCACATTTGTGCTGTTTCTTCAAACTTTTAACCATATCCAAAGATTTTGGCACCATAGATTATGATGAATGCAAATCACTCTTTTTGGAACATCACATCAGCTAGGATCCCTAGAGCTGTACTAAGAATCTCTTTGTCAAAAAAGTGCGCACCCACAAAAGGGGAGAAATATTTTCGTTTTCACTTCACAGATGTGGTAAGTACTTGTATTAACACTTTAATTTGATAGAAACATTGAGTTTGCCAGCAAATACAATAATCCATAGTCATTTTCTACTAAATTTGTACAGCAATGAGAATGAAATCAACAAGGACATGATACTGACGTTAGTCAACGACAGTCTTCCCCTCTCAATTCTTGCGCTGCTTGTCTCTTGGTCTTCGTACACCTCATACAACATCGGTAAAACTATTTTTACGTCAAATAAAGTTTGAAATGGGATAAATGAGACAATCTTATCTAATGATTCGTTGTGACCAGTGTCAGACGAAAGTGAACAATATTGATTTTGTAACTTAACCCTATTAATACCGGGCTTTTTGGACCCTTGTAGTACCGGGGGGGGGGGCACAAAGTGCCCCCCCCCATAACTTCGTGAGTAATGTAGATATGAGGGTGAGACTGGTAACAAGGTGCACAGTAACAANTTCATTCATAAAACCCTGTATACATATTATTTGTATCAACGGATATCCATGCCCAATTATTTGTACAATATATTATCTGGAAGTAAATGTGTCATATCTGAAGATTCGTCAAGTACTTTTCCATGTACTTTCACATTTGTGCTGTTTCTTCAAACTTTTAACCATATCCAAAGATTTTGGCACCATAGATTATGATGAATGCAAATCACTCTTTTTGGAACATCACATCAGCTAGGATCCCTAGAGCTGTACTAAGAATCTCTTTGTCAAAAAAGTGCGCACCCACAAAAGGGGAGAAATATTTTCGTTTTCACTTCACAGATGTGGTAAGTACTTGTATTAACACTTTAATTTGATAGAAACATTGAGTTTGCCAGCAAATACAATAATCCATAGTCATTTTCTACTAAATTTGTACAGCAATGAGAATGAAATCAACAAGGACATGATACTGACGTTAGTCAACGACAGTCTTCCCCTCTCAATTCTTGCTCTGCTTGTCTCTTGGTCTTCGTACACCTCATACAACATCGGTAAAACTATTTTTACGTCAAATAAAGTTTGAAATGGGATAAATGAGACAATCTTATCTAATGATTCGTTGTGACCAGTGTCAGACGAAAGTGAACAATATTGATTTTGTAACTTAAAACATGTAGTTTTATGATAGAAAGTTGCGAAAATAGTTAGAACATCGAAATAAACGTTACTAACAGTTGTTGATATCGTTACCTTTTCCTTGAGTTTTTCGAAACTTTCACAAAAAGGTTTTAGTTCAAAATTGTCTAACCATTTCTTTTACCATTCTTCCCTTCCTAGGCTCTTTGCCTCTTGCCTCTCTAAACACACTTAAAATGTGCATAAACGCTATAGCTTGTCACAGAGCCAGCTTTTGCATGTTTTCTACGCAGCACAGTTTTTCCCCGAAAATCGAAAATTTTGGAGTGAAAAAAGAGCATTGCGGAGGAGCATCAAAACTAGAAATGACCTCACTACTACCGTACTATAATATCGTGATAATCTCCTTTGGAATGCAAAGAATGGTTGAGTTATTGACAAGTTTCCAAACAGCAATAAAAACTTGATATGGTGATGAAATCGAACTTCCTGTTTTGAAATATGATTACAATAGGACAACGCATTATATTTGGGTCAATTTTCCAGACCAATGATCTTCAATATTTTGTCCCATCGCTGCATGGGTCACACAATACAAAGCTCCTTCGCATTCCCTAGGAACAGGGTGCGCATTATTTCAACCGAAACTGGCTGTGCGCACTTTTCCCCCCGTTTTACTAAATCACTTTATATGAATGTTTCTTACAATAACAATTGGAAGTTTTGGTGTTACCTTCAAATTCAGCTTTCTCGTACAGAAAGTTCATTCTGTAGAACAGTTTACCAATTAGGCGATGATACTTTTCAAGGCAGAAAGGTTGATTGGTACCAGGTAACGTTGTGACCTCCTCATGGTCATGAAATAGCAACACATATTCCTTTTGAAGGTCAACAAATTTTTTATTAAAGACTGCACGTTTTCTTTTAGCAGCAAAAGCCAAAAAGCCTGCTCCACAACTCTTTTGAATTTCCACAGGTAGTGCTGTTCCCCTTCTTGTCGCAATTATGTCACCTCTTCTATATGCCAGAGAAACATTTACCTGAAAAACAGTAGAGGATGTACTAACACAGTGCAAAACATGTTTCTTGCCAGAATGATATATTCATTGCCATACTCTAGGTATCTTTTTTTTCCTCTCACAACAACAAAACTCTCCTCCATCACTTTAACTCATAGCCACTTTAGACGGCATATAGAGAATACGTTTTGCTGCAAATTAAAGGAATACCATGGGTGAAGATGTCAAAATTTTCCAAGTTGATTGGAAAACATTTGCTGAAAGTTTACAAGAACATGAAGATTGTCTATGTGTGATTTTCCCCCTGACTGCAAAAAAATAGTACTTGCAACATTCCCTGTTGTAGGAATTTGTATATGAGTTCTAACTGGCCTCAGGGGGGGGGGCAATTGAGTGAAATAATGTTCTACCTCCTACAGCAGGGTGAATCTGCTGACCTATTTCAAAGAGATCCTTGGTGTGGCGAAGTTGTGCACACACTTTTGATGCGGAAAACAAACCAAAGACTTGTTTGTTTAATTGTAGCAAGCAATAGATGATTATTTTCAATGGTGTACAATAAAAATCATTCTACTACAGAAAGGTATAAAACTCGGAAATTATCTGTGAACGCTGATTCAATCATCACCAATCATTTGTGGCATAACTATAAATAATATTTTAGTAAGAAGAATGTTGCTACTCTTGAGTCCGGAATAAACGTCTCCCCCCCCGTTTTATTTTTTTTTTAATCCACCCAGGACATCCTTTATTCCCGTTTATTCCGGATTCAAGAGTAATACCTTGACCTTTTCCTCAGGCTTCTTGGCCTTCGAATTTCCTCTACCAAAAGTTTCCTGCCCCCTTCCTCTGTTGTCTTTCATGAACTCTTGAAAGCTATGGGGCCTGCTGTTATTTGGCCCCGCTGCAGCGGGTAAGACCAAAAACACAGATGAAGTCACTGTAACGTATTGTTAGTAGTATCTAGTGAACTGGAACTGACTGGAAAGTGGGTGTAGAGTATGTTTCTTTGTGGGCTTTTGAAGTGTTGTGAGACTCGTGTTTTGAAACGTTCGACAGGCAAGAATCGCAAGGTTTGTTTTGAAATATAAATGGAATAGAATTATAGTTTATCTATCCGAGGAACCATAACCAGTTTGTGACATTTGGTGGCCAGTTGTGGTCGAAGGAGGGAAATATAAACTGAGATGGATAACGGCGAAGAACCAAACTTTGTGGACGTTGAAGAGGGCCTAGGCGCTGTCGGTGGTGAAAACAGGCTAGATTTGATCCCACAGTTGTTTGAAAGATATGACGAAGAAGGACCTCCGCAATATCCCCAAGCTCAAGCAAGAATGCAAGTACCTTACATGCAGCAGAGGCAGCAAATGCCAGTATATCAACAGGTTGCCCCGCTGGTAAAGCTGCGTCGATCTGTGGTAGAGATTTACAGATTTTGCAGGGAAGAAAAAGAAATCACCGAGTGGCTTGAGACTTGAAACAGGGCAGCGGTAGCAAATGCCTGGAGCCCCGACGAGGAGAAGGTAATGCTACCATTATATATCTTCAGGGCCGAGCCAGTCAGTATTATCGAAACTTACCCACTCAGGTAAAAGAAAATCCAATTTTTCTTAAATGGGAAATAGAAAAACATTTCAACTCTCCCTCTCAAAGGTTACAAGTTAGGCACCTGGTTGGCGAGAGGTATCAGCGCCAAAATGAAGCAGTGGCTGATTTTTACGAATAAATATGTAGATTAGTGCGGCGGGGATGGAGCAAAAAATCATCCGATTTCCAAAACGAAAAGAGGCTTGAATATTTCGTAAAGGGACTGAAACTGACGATAAAGAAAATTTTCTGGGGGGAAGAGGCCAAATTTTTGGATGATGCCTACCAAAAAGCTCGTACAAGAGAACTGTACCTCCAATCAAAAGAGACTAAATTTGACGTCAGAGCAGTAGAAGCAGATTTCGGCCAAAAGAAAATGATTGCACTGCAAACCCAAAATTTTCCGCAAGCTCCCTCCTCCGCATCACCCAGTTTCAGAGGTTTTGGTGGAAAGAAGGCCACGCAGGGATATCGAATGCTGGAATTGTGGTGAGAAAGGCCACTTCCAAAATATATGTGAAAAACCTCCAAAACAAAGATTGTCAAATTTTGAAAAGGATACTGCTAACCAGGACTGACTAGACCACCCTAGACATAACTCAGATGAAACAAAGGAAGAAATATGTGTAAATTTGAATGACTTAAATGAACCAAAAATTTTGACAATCAACTGTCAAAAACAGGCGGNAAGCAGATTTCGGCCAAAAGAAAAATCCAGGGCAAACCTCCCCAATGGAAAAACAAATGACAGCTCTTTTGGATGGCATGCAGGCAATCATGAAGAATCAGGAAACTTTGATTGCACTGCAAACCCAAAATTTTCCGCAAGCTCCCTCCTCCGCATCACCCAGTTTCAGAGGTTTTGGTGGAAAGAAGGCCACGCAGGGATATCAAATGCTGGAATTGTGGTGAGAAAGGCCACTTCCAAAATATATGTGAAAAACCTCCAAAACAAAGATTGTCAAATTTTGAAAAGGATACTGCTAACCAGGACTGACTAGACCACCCTAGACATAACTCAGATGAAACAAAGGAAGAAATATGTGTAAATTTGAATGACTTAAATGAACCAAAAATTTTGACAATCAACTGTCAAAAACAGGCGGTGAAGGAGCAAGGTTATGTCCAAGGCCTAGCTAATGGAATTACAACTAATTTCTTGATTGATACGGGAGCGGATATTTTTTACTCACGCTGTAGTTGTGGTGAAAGATTTCGCTTTTGAATTTCTTTTGGGTAAGGATTTTTTTACCCAAAACAAAGCGATAGTCGATTTTGGCGACCTGTGTTTGAAGTTAGATGGGTTGGTCGTCAATTTTGTAACACCACAATTTAGAAGTGTAGCATGTACTGTAGCTGATTTACATATTGAACCAAACGCAACTTTAGCTGTGCAAGCTCAATGCACTTCGGATTCAGATTATCAAGATCTTCTAGTTGAAGGAGGATTTCTCAGTGAAAATTCATTGTTTGTCGCAAGAGTTCTGACGAAAGTGAGTCCCTCGAGTGGGAAAGTAACTCTGCAGGTTTCAAATATTTCAGACAAAAGTGTTTTTCTTCCAAAAGTATTCCAACCATACAACACCAATAAGAAAGTGTCCGTAGAAAACCACTCCTCCTCTATACTCACTGAATCTGACATTGATGTTAGCCATTTGAACGAAAGCCAAAAAGAACATATTTTAAACTTACTAAACGATATGGATATTTTCAAAAGTCCAAAGTTAGGAAAGGTTGACCAGATCAAGCATACTATTAACATAGGCGACGCTAGGCCAATTAAGCAAAGTCCCTACCGTGTACCTGTAGCTAAAAAGGAATTATTGATAAAGAGGTTGAAAAATTTTGGTTCAAGAGACTCCTATACACCTCCAGCATCAAAATATAAGAGACTCATAAGAATATAATTAAATTTTTCAAAGGAACTGCTTCAGCGACCAAAGTTGAACAACACAAATTTTTTTCCAAAATATACAGAGAAAGGAAGATGATGTATATGTGTCCCACTAAGACCTCACATCCTCTCTTGCATTCATTCATGATTTGGCCTTACTAAATTATGCTTCAAGCGAAACAAATCTATTGTTCATTCTTTTTTTGCATCCAGCTAAGGGACCATTATGGAAATAAGGTTAACTCGACCTTTTAATGCTAATCCTGACACAGTAATTAGGGGTGTATTTTAACTTGTATTTTTTTAAACACAGTACCATATAAATCGTTTTGTATCTAACTAAATATCTCTTTTTAATCCTTGTAAATAGTGGCAAGTTGATACTAAAGATGTCACATTTATGGACAAGGCATTTAGACATGCCAAATTTTACACCTATTCCTTGACTGTATGCTTAACAACTGTTATATCTAACAAAAAAAATTGAAGTTGAGGTAGCTGTGATTTTAGTTATACACAAGCAGGTTATAGATACAGCTATCTATATTTACTAGAGACTATGCAGGTCAATTGTTCAGTCACTAGAAAATATCATCTCTTTAATGATATTCTTTATCATGATAAAAATTCAAGCAATCATACCATCTAACTCAATTTCACTGAGTTTCTTGCCCTGCCATTTGCTGGCATGTCCCTCCTCCACTGCCAAAAGAAGCTTGCTATTAGAGAGCTCCTCCTTAGACAAATATATGCAAATTCATCTCTTGTCTTGTAATGTTTACCTTTACTAATTTTGATTGTAGNCATTTCTATACCCTCTCCACCCCCATACAAGAGAACAATCTGGGATTACTCTAAGGCAAACATGCAGAATATTCATCATGACCTTCAGGCTATAAATTGGCATACTCAGTTCAATACTCTTGGATCAGAGGAAATGACTGACGTTTTTACTGCGTCCATCTATGCCACACTGACTTCTTACATTCCCAACAGGGTTATTAACTGTTGTGACAAGGACCCACCCTGGATCACTCCTCTCATAAAAACAGCCATCAAGCGTAAGCAGAAAGTTTATAGGAATTTTTGCCAGCGGGGAAGAAGGGACCAGGATTGGACCTATGTAAAACATGTCCGAAACGAAACATCTAAAATGATTTTGAATGCCAAGGAAGAATATTTTAAAAGGCTTGGGAGAAAGCTATCTGATCCAAATGAAGGCATAAAGAGTTATTGGTCCACTTTGAATAGGCTTATCAACAAGAAAAAAACCCTTAATATTCCTCCGTTATTAGAAAATGGACTATTCATCACAAATGTACAGACCAAAGCTAATTTATTAAACGACTTTTTTGTTGAACAGTGCTGTGCTATACCGACAGGAAGCACTCTCCCAAATTTTCGGCCCAGGTGCGACTCAGTTATTGAAAATGTAGAGATTGACAGGCAAAAAGTGCTCAAGCTGATACGAGCACTTGATCCGTCAAAGGCACACGGCTACGATAACATTTCCATAGCTATGATAAAGATATGTGACTCCACGATCGTTGAGCCTCTCTGCTTGATTTTTGAGAAATGCCTTACAACAGGTCAGTATCCTTCAATTTGGAAAAAGGCAAACATCATCCCTGTTCATAAGAAGGGTAGCAGACAATGCAAAAACAACTATCGCCCAATTTCTTTGCTTCCTATCTTTGGAAAATTGTTTGAAAAATTATTGTTTGATTCTATGTACAATCACCTTTGTGCTAATGGTCTCATATCTGCTCACCAATCGGGTTTTCGTCCTGGTGACTCGACAATAAATCAGTTATTATCCATATCTCACAAAATTTATACTGGTTTTGAAGAAACTCCTAGCAGGGAAACACGTGCTGTCTTCTTAGATTTCTCTAAGGCTTTTGACAAGGTATGGCACGAGGGATTACTGTATAAACTTGAGTGTAACGGTATATCTGGGAATTTTCTTAAATTAATTCAAAATTACCTCTCTAACCGGAAACAACGGGTCTTGCTGAATGGTAAAAATTCTGAATGGGCGGACATATCGGCGGGAGTGCCCCAAGGATCAGTTTTGGGACCACTTCTCTTCCTTGTATACATAAATGACCTTGTTGAGAATGTAAGATGTGATATTAAGCTCTTTGCTGATGACACATCGCTTTTTTCAGCTGTCTATGATGAGTCTAAAACTGCAGAAGAACTAGATAGGGATTTGGAGAGAGTACGACTATGGGCGTGGCAATGGAAAATGAAATTTAATACTGAGAAAACAGAAGAAGTCATTTTCTCTGCCAAGAGGGTTAAACCAATCCATCCCCCTTTGTCTTTTGGTAATGATGATGTAGCAAGAAAGAGCGAGCACAAGCATCTTGGTGTGATCCTGGATTCGAAGCTAGACTTTCAAAGTCATATCAAAGAGGCAATACAAAAAGCGAGGCGCGGCATTGGGATGATAAGATACCTTTCCAGATATGTTTCGCGAGATGTATTAGATCAAATATATAAGCTTTATGTAAGACCGCACCTAGATTATGGAGATATCATTTATCATAAATACGATCCCCAAATGCGTCTAAATTTTACGCAGCGACTTGAAAGGACTCAGTATTGTGCAGCCCTAGCGGTGGCTGGTGCATGGAGAGGAACAAGCAGGGAACGTCTTTACAGGGAACTTGGCTGGGAGGACTTGTATCATAGAAGATGGTATAGACGACTGTGTCATTTTTATAATTTGATAAATTTCCGTTCCCCAAATTATTTGTTTTCTGAAATTCCCCCTGAGCGCAATGTGAGCTACAATCTTCGAAATGTGAGAAATTATGACCAAAATGTTGGAAGAACAGCGAGATACTCAAGCACCTATTTTCAAAATGCACCTTTTGAGTGGAATTTGCTGGATGATGACACAAGAAACTCAACGTCAATTTCTGAATTTAAACGCAAACTACTTGCTATGATAAGACCCAATAAAAATTCAATTTACGGTACAAATGATATTGTCGGTGTTAGACACTTGTCGAAATTGCGACTATCATTCAGTGGACTAAATGAGCACAGATCATAACTTCGACTGTCTAGATCCTGTCTGCCTGTGTGGTATTGCTAATGAAGATAGTGAACATTTCCTCCTGCACTGCCCTATTTTTGAAGAAGCACGAAGAGATCTCCTTGGCAGCTTGTCGGATATTCCTGGGTTAGATATAGCAGGACTGGACACAGAATCCTTATGTCATTTAATTCTTTTTGGAAATCCAGATCTGACCCTAATTGCAAATAGAATGATAATGGAAGCAGCGATTAACTACAAGGCAACAAAGAGACTCAATTGAGGCGCGTTTTTGGGCTGCTGGGGTCAGGTCATCTACTCATGGCATGTTTGCTTTGGGATGCCCTCTTATTTTGAGGGTGCCCAAAGCGGATGAGCTTTGGGTGGATTCGGTACCAGTGGTTTTGAGGCGTGCTTCAAAAGTAAACAAAGCAGCACCCCTTCCCAAATTATCTTTTGTACTTTAGTAGCATTTGTAGATAATTTCTGTCTCGCATTTGATGTTAGGTGATATTTACAGAACTTTATAATGTTTATCTCGCAGTGTGGATGAGGGATATAGTGCCTTGCACTTGCGTTCTCCCAAAAATTTTAAGTTTCTCACTCACAGATAAAATTGCCTGACATCAGATGTGAGACAGACATTAACGTTTTTCTTGGTAGTTGTTTTCTTTTTGTTTTCTCTAGTATATTTTAATATTTGAATTGTAATTGTCTTTCATGGTGGGAACTCCGATGACCTAGTGTCTATTCCCGCCATGATAGGCACAGTAGTTGTATTTTTGGGTTTTTCTTTTAATTGATTATATAAAAAAAAAAAAAAACTTCGAAAAGCGGTACAGAGACCTTAAAGATATTTTAGAAACATTATGAGCAATTTAAAAAGTACAAAACGCAAGCATTTTCATTCACCTTTTGCATAGCTCTAGTTCTATTGGCTGAAGAGATTGCCCCATCTCATCCATAGAAACTTCTGACCATTTTGGTCTGTTCGTGAACTGTGTTATTTCTATCTTCGATCCCTCATTGCCACGTCTCTTATTGAGAAGAAGTATTCTTGAAACGGTTAGCTCAGCAAGATTCCTCCATGTTGCAACTTCAGGATTTATCAACACGTCTTTCGTTGCTTTGGGCATTTCTTCAACAAGGAAATCTCTCACTTTGACCAGGTCGTCAGTAAGAGGCAAGACTGGGGCCTTGTTGAAATTGCCTTCATTCAAAGTTCTCAGCGCACTCGCTGATACTTTAAATGCCCACTCCGCATCGATCAATTCCACAAACGAATCTGCCTCTTCTTTCAACTCTTTATCTTTACGCCGCAAAGCAACACCTCTTAAAATATTTGCACATCGTTTCAGTGCATGACCTATCTTTAAAGCCAAAGATGGCCTTTCAAGACTTCCAAGGTTGTCATTACCACCGCCAACCTTATATGCACATAAATTTCTTGTTCCTTGAACGACATCATCAAATTTTGATGGAGATATGAATTCTGCCAGATTCAAATGCTTTTGAGCAGAAACGTCTCTCAGCTCAATCACCAGGCGTGCGAGCATCCTCATCTTCTTGGTTATATACGTTGCTTTAAGTGAACCAGACCTGTCAAACAATGAACATCCGAACTTCACTATCAGTTCATCTCTTTTTGCAATAAAACTTCTTTCATCTTGTCGCATAATTGAAAGTACACTTTCACTGAAAACTTTGTTTTCATTTCGGCTACTACCATGAAGGAACATTCCACTCTCAAACCTTATATTCTTGTGACTAGCATCATTGCCATTGTTTTTAGCTATTTTTGCAAAATGACAAACCGTCACATGTCTCCACAAGTCATGTTTCTGAACAAAGCCTAAACAATATGTGCAAGGCACAAACTGGTTGTAACTTATCACTTCATCAGGTGAAGGTCTTCGTAAGACTCTCAATTCTCCACCACACTTGAGCACTTGCAGATTATGATAGAAATCCCCTTTCAATCTCAAACGATCAAGTTCCATTTCCCTCTTCTTTTTGTCTGACAATGACTCGAGTCTCAATACTTCANTCTCAAACCTTATATTCTTGTGACTAGCATCATTGCCATTGTTTTTAGCTATTTTTGCAAAATGACAAACCGTCACATGTCTCCACAAGTCATGTTTCTGAACAAAGCCTAAACAATATGTGCAAGGCACAAACTGGTTGTAACTTATCACTTCATCAGGTGAAGGTCTTCGTAAGACTCTCAATTCTCCACCACACTTGAGCACTTGCAGATTATGATAGAAATCCCCTTTCAATCTCAAACGATCAAGTTCCATTTCCCTCTTCTTTTTGTCTGACAATGACTCGAGTCTCAATACTTCAGGCTCATTTTTGTGCCGAGTTTTAAAAGGACGGGGTATCTTTGGTGTGTCTTTTCCACAAAATAGGCAGGAGTAAACCTTGTCATACTATTTGCTCCCATGCGCTGTCTTTGAAGACCGTGGAACAGTAAATGCAGACAAGAAAAGAATATGAATAGACATGCATCTTCAGCAAATTTTTTGGATAGCCACGTTAAGCAGCAAACAGCAGTTCCCTCTCACTATTGCTTCACATTTTAAAATCGCAAAAATACGATGTTTCCTTGCTGTAAAAGCTATGCCGTAAAGCAAAATGACAAGAACAAATGCTGTGCATTATTTCGAAATCAGCAAATTAGATGGACCACAAAATTTGGCGACAGGTCCTTTTGCATCATTTTCTTCTTGCCAATTCAAACTTGATTCCTTCAGGAAATGAACATCAAAATACAAAAATTCCATCCAATCTAAAAGTTTATTATTTGTGACTTTTCAAAATACGAAAATAAAACTTCAGCAGGCCCTCCAAAAGGCAAATTTCAATATAGCGGACAGCATTGAATCTTGTTTCAAGGACTACAATATTTATGCAATGGTTCCATCACTCAATGCAATTATAAAGTTTCACAGAAAAACCAGCCAGACTGAGCTTGCTTAGGTTTTGAAAAGCAAGATATTGACTTAATAGAGCTTTCACAGTAATACATTAATAGAGCTTCTACGGGGGGAGGGGGGTTAATACAGCTTTTACGGTAAAATTAGGAAATAGTTATATTCTTTGATATACCCAACAACAGCAACATACTATCTGTCCTGATCATGTAGATTTGACTTATTGGTGCCCGGCAATGATGGGAAAGTACAATTACATTTCAGCAGTTATTGTCTCATTATAAAGCAATACTTGAACTTTTAGGAAAACAATATTTCACAGTTTTAATTCTTGAAAGATTGATCAAAATTGAGCCAATCATAGTTTGAGGCACAGCTGGGGATTTCTCGTTTGAGATTAATGTAATGTATTGTAAAGTTGAGTTGCAAGTTGACAGGTAACAGTTGAGTGGTAATTTTTCAAATTGGTGATGTAGTTTTTTCCTAGTGCGATTCTTCTTCAGAATGGATACATTTTTCTGGCTCACCCAATTTTGATCAATGATAAGATCCACCATTAGTGGATGAAAGTGGGTGCTACTCACTTTTTTAATGGGGAGTGAAAAGGGTACCAAAGAAGGCGATGTGTAAACGAGAAACAAAGGGAGTGCGAAAAAAGTAGATAAACTATACACGAGATAAAGATAGTGGGGCACAGTAAACAACTGGAATAAGAATAGCGCTAGCAGACTAATCCAATACAGACGATTGTGAAGAATTTAAAGATTCTCATAAATACGTACGGCCATAAGGGTTATCAGTCCTGCCAATAATTCAAAATTTTCAAGGGATGCTTTATGACTTAGAAATATGGAAGGACTGCTTTCTATCTTTTGACATGCTTCATTGATTCCCAAACACTCCCTGCAGCAAACAGCAAGAGTACCGGATGCTTTCCCATTGTAAGGCTGTCAGAAAACCTATACAGGTAAACGACTTTGCCTTTTTGGTACCATTTGTTACTGCTCCTCATAGAGGCAGTTTACACCCACTTTAAAAGGTTGATGATGGCTCTTGTCATGGATCATAAACGTTTGTCTATTGATATAATCATGATAAAAAATTACAAAAGCTCTTACTCGGTCTTACCTAAGTCTTACTTGGGCTGTTTTGAATTAAACTGTCAAATTCAGCGAATTAATGGATTTATCATTCTATCAACATGGAACAGTGAAAGAGCTATAAAATACTAATTATATGATTTTCTTTCTTGTTATCCTTACCATTAAATGTTTTATTAGATTTGGTCTTGCTGAAGTTCATATAACATGCTCTGTGATTGGCTGAAATCAAAATTCTCATTTGCATAACAATAGAGCATTAATGTATAATATTGTTTGCCAATATGATACACACCTTTTGTACAGTACAGTCCAGTACAGTGCTTTTGTATTGAATTCTTGAATTCAAGGGTTCCGAAAAGGTTCCAGTACTAATTTCGTATAGACAGTTGCTGCACTGCACAACTCATATCTTAAAATCGGGTTTCGAGGGTTCCAAAGGTTCCAGTACAGTGCTTTTGTATTGAATTCTTTAATTCAAGGGTTCCGACAAGGTTCCAGTACTAATTTCGTATAGACAGTTGATGCACGGCACATCTCATNTTATCCATGTTCCATCATTTGTGCCTATGTTTGTATTGTGCGCAACCACAACAACTATGTTACCCAAAACATCAACAAAAAGATTGGCTTTGTTAATGGGCACATTGTTACGGTTTCTTCAGTGTCCCAGAATACAATAATAGCAGTACATCCACGGGAAGCATCATTAACATTTTCCCTGTAACAAGGCTTGTTAATGATATACCAACAACAACGTACACCTGTATGCCCGGCTATGCAACTACCATAGTAAAAAAATCCTCTTCCATGTTGACCACCACAAAATTTACAGTTTACTATCATGTTCTCAGATTTATTTGGATTTCCTCTCTTTGGGGAAGTGGCTCTTTTCCTTGAATTCCTAGCTATGTAATCAACTGCATTTGTTTCTCGTTGCATTTCCGATAAATGGCGCTTTGTTTCCTGTGATGCTTGACCATATTCAATTGCTTTCTCAAGAGTAAGGTTGGGTTCTCTCAAGAGACGTTCACGCAGGCGTTTGTCTGCAAGACCACAAATTGCAATATCCTTTATCAAACTATCCCTAAGGGTTCCAAAGTCACATTCAGCACTTCTTTTCTTTAATTCCGTGATAAATTCATCAAAAGTTTGTCCGTCACTTTGTTTACAAGTGAAAAACCTATGTCTGAGAAATGTGATATTTGCCCTTGGGTTACAATATTCTTGGAACTTGTCGAGTACAGCATCCAGTTTGAATTTCCTTGAGCCTAAATATCCTTGAGCGATTATACCACATCTGACACCATGTTGTGTGGTCTATCGTGCATATAAATATTACTTAGATATCGTAGGAAACTCATAGAAAATACACAACTGATTTAGGCCATGAGTAAGCTCAAGTAACTTCATAGAAGTCCCGTATGTAAACACATCATAACAAGGCACTACAACAACAACAACTACAACATATAACATATGGCTGCAAGAAATTTTTAGGGAAATGCTGAAAATATCCCAAGCCTTCCGCCTTTGTTGGTGTCCATTGCCTGTTCATCTACCAAGGCATGGAAAGGAAAGAAAAGGCATGTCATAAGAAAAGAGAGAGAATGGTATACAGGGCATAGTATACACACACAGGTAGAGGGTACCATATAAAAATGATGTAACTGTGTAATATTCAAAAATCTAAAACTAAGTAGTAACCATTGGTAGCGTTATAAAATGAGAGAGAGAAAGGTATACGGTCCATTTCAAAATTTTAATTGTGTAATATACAATAATGTAAAAGCAAGTAGTAACCATTCTTAGTAATATGCTGTGCTAATAGCATAATAAGCCCCCTTACTGCGGCAAAGTGATGGTTAGTCAAGGAGTTGTTTAAAAAAATTTTTTTTTTAAGTTTTATGTTATTGATGTTATATCAGTATGTTTGTCAGTTATATTACTGTGTGCCTGTCTACCTACATAAAGTGACCAACAGGTGTGAAGTGCTCAGGTGTCAGCGGTGTGGGGAAATGCATGTGGTCAAGGTCTCTAACAAGTGACAAAGCAACATATGCCATTCCCTGTGGTGTTGTAAGTGTGTCCATCCATATGATGACTTTGTTAACTGTTTGCCCCTGAACTTTGCATATTGTGGTTGCATAGCCAGGTAAACAGGGATATGCAGTGATTTGTTGGTTATCAATTTCATTTGTGACAGGGTGTATGTTGATGATGTTCCCATTAGCTAATTGTGCAAGAACAGTTTGGTTTTCTATAGCTATAACATTTGCGAATTGCCCATTGGCAAAACCGAGCTTCTTATTAATGTTCTGCGGTAGCATAATCTTCATACTTTTGTGTATAGAAACTAAACTCTGATCTTGCATAACAATAGTAGCTAATGGGGCATCTGTGAATAGACGTAATGATTATGTCATTAATGAATGTTGCAGCCCTCCTAGTCATTGTCAGGACAGTAGCGTCAGGGTGCAACTTCAGCTTGTTATAAATTGTATTATCGATGTCATTGTCATCGCACAATACTCGGCCAGTCATGATGGCAGAAAGCATCTCATGAGTTGGCCTGTAATGGTGTATGTGCTGTAAAAATTTAATCAAAGTATCGTCGGTAGTACGGTGTTCTGTAGTCAATGTCACTTTGTTGATGTATGACAAGCAATGGTCACAAGTAGCGATATTTGACACTTGGGTTGTGCGCATAAAGGCGTTATAGGATGTTGCTGCGCAAAGTCTCCAAACATGACGATGATTGGACGACAAATTATGTTGTCAATCGTTCGTATAATGTGATGGAACATCTCTACACTAACCTGAGAGACTTCATCAATAAATATTACATCATATATGGCAAGATGCCAGTTGATATTGGAAGGAGTACCTTCAACAGAGGAAAACTTGAAAAGCCTGTGGAGTGTGTCACATGTTACAGAATCTCCATATCTGACAAGTTTTCGTTCATTTGCAATAGTGTAAAAGTTAAAAATGTGAAAGTTGTTACGACTTTTACCGAAGGATTTTACAAAAACTAATAGGCTAGGCTAACCTTGCTAACCGTATATGACTCGTTAGTTATTTGCGTAAGGCTAGGCATGCGACGCTTTCGCGTTCACGGTTACCTAATTATGTCGTCTCAATAGATGGTGGTACAAGTGGGACGGAAACATGCCATAAAAGACAGGTGGCACGTTGTTATGTACTGCAATAATGGGCAGTTAGCAGGACCACAGAGTATCAGAAGTAAAATTGTCATGAAGTGACTGTGAAATATGGATAAATGACCACTCTTAGTTTAGGATGTGTCCTAGTGAGCCTGCCTACTACGTAAAAGTGGTGGTCTTCAGGAAGGTGTTTTTTTTTGTATTTGTGGTTTTTGTAATATTTTTTTTGGTTTTTTTGTTGGTAATATTTGTACTGTTTTTTTGTGTTTTAATTTTGTCATTTTACATTTTACTTTCAGACTGTTGTGTAAGTATTGACATCAGAGTATTGTGCATGATGGAGTAGTGTCATTACAGGTTATGTGTTGCTGCTGTAAATTGATGGGGTGTTATTGGAGTCATGAAAAACAAATGTTCAAATTTTGTCACTCGTGAAAGTGCAACATATGCAGTCCCTGGTGGTGTGTAGTCTGTGTCTAGCCATATGATAGCCTTCTGCAGTGTCTGACCTTGCATTTTGGAAATGGTGGTAGCATAACCTGGCATGCAAGGATATGTTGTAGTTGGGATATCATTTATTATGCGTGTGACAGGGAAGATGTTTATTATTGATCCTGATGGATGTCGTGCAACAATGGTATTGCCAGTCACTGCAGAAACGGTAACAAACTGACCATTCACGAAACCGATTCTCTTGTTAATGTTTTGAGTTAGCATTAACTTCATGCCAAGATGCAATGAGACCAGTTGCTCATTGTCCATTACAATCAGTGCCAAGGGAGTTGATGGAAATAAAAATTTTAGAACAATATCATTGATTAAGGACGATGCTTTCTTTGTCATTGTCAGCACTATGGCATCTGGATGTTCTTTGAGTTTGTCATAAATAGTGTCATTAATGTCATGTGTATGGGACAGTGTTCGTCCAGCAGAAAGTGTCTGTATCATCTCTTCCGTTGGAGCATCATATCGAATGTGGTGTAGTATCTGCCATCTATCAAAGACAAATTGTAACAAGTCAAATGTATGGGAGTAATCCACTATAGGGGAGAGACACTTGGCAATAAAAGATATTTTGGAACTTTGGCGACTCTCTGCACCTTCTTGAATGCTTTCACACCAAGACGTGAAGGGATACAAGTTTGGCCAAAGGGCACATTCAATGCCAGCCCATGAATACATGTCGAAGACATTTGGCTCTTTTCGTAATTCAACAAGATTGTCTCTTGTGTCAACAAACTTTTTGTAAGAGGAAAGAGGAGATGATATAAGATAATGATAGGCATCATTACAGATTCTTCTATCCTCGTCTGAAGGAAGCTGAGCAATCTTTTCTTGTACTGAAGAACGAGAGCACCGTAACCGTAAAGCACATGTCTTTTTACGGTAACCATACTGCATGCGGTGGTACTGTCCAGCATCAATATCGAAAGGTGGTGCGTTGACAAAGTGATGCTTGGCCACCATTTGCGAACCCATAATTGCTGCACGCTGTACTTCGGCTAATACCTTTCGTGCATTGCCACCAAAGCTCGGATGCTGTTCCATAGCCCTAACCATTCCCTTGTTGACGGTTCCAAGAGTGCCAACCACGATAGGCAATAGCAAAACTTTCCACTCGTCTGGAGCGTAGAGTCGTACTAGATCGTGTACCAGGAGGCTGTAATTTTCTAGCTTCTCCTTAACAGCTGCCTCTAATCGATTGTCAAAAGGCACTGTCATATCAAAAACTGTTACAACTTTGTGCGTCTTGTCGTACAATACTAAGTCTGGTCTGTATGGCTTGAACCCAGGTGTAATTTTGCACCGGTCGTAGTGCTTCATTATGACGACGCATATAGGCGTACCACGAGTGGAACTNCGATTACGGAAAAGATGGCGTCGGGGGGCATTTGACAAAGATGCATTGCGTTTGGTGATCGAATTTCTATAGAATCACTGTTGATTCTATTATAGAAAGCAATGCATCTTGGTCAAATGCCCCCCGACGCCATCTTTTCCGTAATCATCTATTAGTATGTATTAGATCCCTTAAGCCATATGGTTTCCATATAATCGCATGGAGTCGCAACGAGTCGCAGTGAGTCGCAATAAAAGTTATCAAGTTTGGTTGCGACTCTCTGCGATCATATGGAAACCATTATTGGAAACCACAGTTGTGCAGGATAGGGAGTTGGAAGTGCCTTTTTTCATCGAACGGGCGCAACCATCGCAGGAGAGAAGTGAAATTGATTTGCTATTGTACTTATATGTGTGAGATTGGAACCAAAACAGTGCCTTGAGGCAATTTTCATTTCACAAGATTGCTATTACATGGACATTGGTCTTTTGAAATGATCTAGATTATTTCATAACATACAGAGGTGACTGGAGGGATGAAGAGGAGTTTTAGTCAATTGTATAGAAATTCAATCCTGGTTGAAAATGCCATGCAATCAGGCGCTATTGCTGTATTGCATCTCCTGCATGAGATTCATATGGTGGACTTTAAAGATAATTGGCATGGTTAAAAGGTGTGTTTGTGAACAATAGGTTGGACATGATGAGTGACAAATATATTGAAATTGGCATGTGCCGGAGCTAAGAAGAGAAAGAGTGTGGGTTGTTCTGTTTATATATGGATGTTTTTACCTCTGTCTACCTTTAAAAGTTTATTCTATTGAAAATCAGTCTATGGAGTAGAGATATTACATGAATGATCACACAGTGCTCACCGTTGATCTTTATTCTGTAAAACTATTGTATTTGAAAATGAATAATATTTTAAGAAAGAAAGGTAAAAATTGAAATAATGTTTGATTTGTTGTTCCTTACAAATCTGATGCGAAGAGCATTGTATGTAGATTGTAAGGCTGCAATAAGGTCTTGCTTGCAACTTGTGTGCGTACAGCTTAAGGTTGTCCATATAGAAAAGATGCGTAATAGCTGTTCCTCGATATAGAGGATATTCTCTATTCCATTCCGGATTGTTTAGAGCTGCGAACATAGGTGCTATTGCCAGACAGAACAGTAGTGGTGAGAGTGCGTCACCTTGGAAAAGCCCTCTTTTCAGGGTCACAGGTTTCGTAATTATTTTTCTTCTTGCCCGCCGACAGCTGGAATCTTATCTTCCACTTCCCATGGTATTTTTGAGGAAGTTAATGTTATATCTTGGTGCCTTGATAGCTTCCAGCACCATGAGGAGATGGTCATGCGGCACCATGTCAAAGGCCTTCTTATAGCCTATCCAGACCACCGATAGGCGCTTACCATGGATCTTGGCATATTTCGTTACGATATCGTCCGTCAACAGGCAGTCAATTGTGCCCCACGCTCCTCTCCTCATTGCCCGCTGTTCCATAGGGAGTATATCATCACTCACACAGTGCCCTGTTAAATCTTTAGCTACCACTGTGGTCATGACCTTGTAAGCTGTATTAAGGCAGGCAATCAGTCTATAATTGGCTTCCTCCTCCGTTGGCCCACCTTTATGGACAAGGCGGCTTCTTCCGGTAACAAGCCACTGAGGGATATCAATTTTTCCATTTAACAATCCCTCAACCTGTTTCCTCAGCAACTCACTCACTTCGGGCACTTTCCTGTATACATAATTCCTTATGCAGTCCGGACCCGCTGCCTTGAACGCTTTAAGGCTCTTACAAACTTCCTCCCACATCTCATCTGTGATGCCCTTGTCGCCGTCGTCACCCTGACTACATCTCTCCTGCAGTAGTTCCCACCACCTTGTGATTGCCTTATGGCTACTGTCAAATTCACCCTGTTGGCCTACAATGCCCGTCCAGAACTTATGAATTTTATTTGCCGTCGGCTGCTCACCACACATTGCTGCCGTCATGCGAGGCTCCAAGATAGAGCTAACCTTACCACACTCCGCAAGAGAGTTATTTTTAAGGTAGCGTATCTTTGCTGTCTCTTCTGTGCATACGTTTGTTTTTCTTCAAACGTAAACGCAATTGAGCAGAGATCTTCTTTGTGTGATAAGTAGCTTTCAGCTTATTCAAGTCCCTTCTTAGCCTATAAGTCAGGGGCTTGTTGCCAGCTCGTCTCTGGATCTCATTGCTCAACATGCATATGTGCTTTCTCAAGGTTCGAAAGTCCTCTTTTATCGAATCCAGCTTTGTTTGCGCTTGGTGATGACATTCAGTGGATTGGATTCCTCACCACTGCATCAGGCGCAAACACCCTCGTCAGCGTGTATATGAGGTCGTTGGACTTTAGGTGGGCTTCAGGATCAGCACTCATTCCTTCTGTCCAAGATTCCTTAAACAATTTTCTCAGAATCTTTACCTCGGCCTCATTCCACCGCCGCTTCGGAGCTGTTCTTTGGCTCATAACGTTAGGAGCGTCCACCAGCGCCTTCTGAAACTTCTCACGTATGCTATCTGGGATCGTCACAGCCATAATTTCTGCATCCCCAACATCCCGCCTCTCTGGAGCCGGTGGCATTTCTTCATCATTTTCTGTAAGTAAGAGTAGCTGTAGGTCCTCAATGGGCTCAGGTTCGGTTTCTTCTCCCGTCCGTCTGCCGATTATTGGTGCTAGACATCTTCTAGCTTGCCTTACCCTCGGCGAGTCCACTGTTCGACGGCTCCCCTTTTCACCCATAGGAACAGTTGGCACAAGCCGCCGAGTCGCTCCTCTCTGACTCAACTGTAGCATCCGCCTCTTTGGTGTACATGCCTTCCCAAATAGCGTCCGTACCGGCGTAACCACGGGCGACCGCTGCGGGGTCCAAGCAACAGAGCTCGCCAGCCGCACACAGGCTTTTCGTTTGCCAGCTGTTGGGCTGGCTTCCGTACTTACCCGTGCCCCAGGCAAGACTGCCCCGACAGGATTTACGCTTTCTAGTCGGGGCTTTTAATGACAAGGTTTCCTGTGGGTTCCCTATTGGGAGTGCTATGGATGCTATTAAGGAATCCAGGTTCAACGTGAATTGTTCTCACAATACTCATAGTCTACTCCGAAATTCTTGTGAGAGCGCCCCGCTCTACTCACTTTTGCCAACGGCCTTTGCTCCGGAGTCCAGGTATAGGGTAACACACAGTAATAACAGGTCAAATAAGTCTTGTCTGAACAAGGTATTTGACAAAGGTAATAAGTATTGTAATATTAACAAGGTAAAATCTTTCTCAAATAGTAAAATCAATACACTTTTCAATGATGTAAGTTTTGCCTGTTCCTGGTTTACCAACAACTAGTGGAAATAGCTTCCAGTCAATGTCTTCAGATACCTCTTCACCATCAGTCAACATCTCACGTTGGTGACAGTTAACAATTTGGTGGAAGTCGTTATAAAATACCAGCTGACTACCTCTGAGAGCAGTGGTTGAGGAAGAGGCAATAGTTGTGCGAAGAACATTTGTGGAAGGAATTAGTTGACGGCGGAAAAGATTGTTAAGCTCTATCAAACTGCGAGTGTTGGAAAGGATTGTATCTAGAACATCTACCTACATTTCGTAACAAAATCCTTATTCATTTTATACCTTCAAACACAATCCTTAGAATTTAAGAATCTCTTCAGTCATATGCGTGAGGGATAGTATGTTCTACTTTGAGTTTATTTGGTCATGAATATTTGCAAGGACGGGGGCAGGGTACCCTTTATCTTGGCCTTTATTCTACCTACATTTCCGAACATCTACCTACATTTCGTAACAAAATCCTTATTCATTTTATACCTTCAAACCCAATTGTTAGAATTTAAGAAACTTTTCAGTCATATGTGTGAGGGATAGTATGTTATATTTTGAGTTTATTCTGACACAAATACTTGTAAGGACGGGGGCAGGGTACCCTTTATCTTGGCCTTTATTCTGCCTACATTTCCGAACATCTACCTACATTTCGTAACATCTGTAGCAAGATAGCTAGAGGACAGCTGAGCAACGTACAGAAACAAAAAGATTCTCATAGTTGCGTTAAACAGTTTACTGTATTGGATAATAGTTTAAATAACCTATTTTTACAGGGAATAGTTCTATTCTAATTTCGTATTTATCTTTTTAGAGCAAATGAAACAGTGAGACAAAGAAATGCAAGACGGAAGGCTGAGACATTACGATGGTAAGTCTTTTAACTGTATTAACTCCGTTGGCATAAGTATCGCAAATCTTTTTTGGCGTATAAAGTTCTCTAAAAACTTTACTATGGTAGCATTTATGAGAGTACGTTAGACTACAGCAGCGCATTTAGTAAATGATTTAGCCTACCTCTTGCATCATCCACATACAATTTTTAACTAATATAATTTGAAAGTTCTAGAAGAATTCGAGTTCTAAATATAGTAGTCTTTTCCGTTTAGAATTCGTAAAATTCTTGCAACCTTTCTTGGAACATTTTGAAAGATATGTTGTATCCTCAGCACTCGTTTTATCCTTATCGAAAATATAGATTTCAGGTTCAGATTTTAAATATGAAACTGAAATATATTTTCGATAGCTTTCTCTTCTTTATTGTACGCTTATTGATAAAAGTATCCTAAGTCCTGCAGACTTAACGGCTAATTGAATTATTGGTCCATTTTGGTTATGGAGTATTCTAGATGTGGATAGGCAAGATGTATGTAGCTTTTAACATAAAGACATTGCTTACTCCGATGGATGCTTTTGAGCATAGACTTTGGGCATAACTTTCGCATAATGGATTGGGCCGTGACATTTATTAGATATCTTTTGTGGATGAGTAGTCCAAATATAACAGCAGCTGGAGCTTGCAATCATCCACCTGGATGGCACTAGCACTAAAAGCTGCAGGTAACATAACGATAACTAGGATCTGATAGGCAAAAGCGTACTACTTCACACCGTACCACTATTCATCATATGATTGGTTCGACCAAAGAACGAATGTTTCCTTTCTGATCTTAAAAAGAAAGAAACTATTTGAAAATTGTTATCCTTGTTGTTGTTATCGATTTAAGAAATGAAATTTCTTATTGCGCTTATTGGCCTTTCTAAATTCAGGGAGAGACAAAATATTGTGGCTGATGACAGCAGTAGAGTAAATACTGTGGCAGTAGCTGAGAAATGCAGATCTGACCTTCATAGGGATGATATCAGCGTATATTTTATAGGCAGAATGATAAATAGCATCCATCCTTTTGTAAGACGCTCAAATCCAAGAAAAAGAAAGGGGGAATGCATTCGGCAAAACATATATTACAGAATCAAAATGCTTTCTGAAACTCAGAATTCAGAAGATAGGGATGAAAAGACTGAATGCAATGTTGGAAATCCAGATGGGAAGAGAGTTGCAAAAGACTGCGAGCAGCCGAATCAGGAAGGAGAAAGCTGCATAGAACAGGGGAGAAAAGAGACGAAGATGAAACTAAACAAAACAACTCAAACAGATTTACTCCAAGAAAGCGACATAATTGAAAATGGTATCCAAGAAGCGGAATGTCATTCGCTCACTGAAAAAATGTTTGCAAAGGATGAAAATCTATTCATCCTAAAGGAGAGGGATGACCTATTAGTAAGTGTTGCCAGAATAAACGAAAAGAGGGCTTACATC
>REGM01000205.1:534009-545337 GCA_004194415.1 Aurelia aurita | reverse complement strand
TTCGGTTTGTAGTTCTTATGTCTTCGGTCTTCGGTTTGTAGTTCTTATGTCTTCGGTCTTCGGTTTGTAGTTCTTATGTCTTCGGTCTTTGGTTTGTAGTTCTTATGTCTTCGGTCTTCGGTTTGTAGTTATTATGTCTTCGGTCTTCGGTTTGTAGTTCTTATGTCTTCGGTCTTCGTTTTGTAGACAGCCCCAGGATGATCGTCTTTTTGAGATGTAGCAGCAATAACAAAGCAGCCACAGTTTGACATTGTGATACACCTCTGTTGATTCACTTTAAGTTTGGGTTGAAAATACATGTACTTTTTTAGAAAGAAGTTGGTAATCTCTGCTACAGTTTGTTTCATATCGCTTGTCCATATTTTCATTTCTTTCAATTGGATTTTTTTTCTAGACGCTGTTTATATGTAATAAAGAGCAAGAAATGTTTGTTTGAAAGGGAAAAACCAAGGAAAATTTTAAATAACTAGTGAAGAGTAAGAACATTCATACAGATATTAACATATTGAAATGTCGGAATACAGAGCTGTTGGTTTATAGAGATGTCGGAATAATGAGCTGACCCGCCAAAGTTACCATATTACCTGCATCTTGCAGAAAATTAGTTAGGACGCTCTGTTGGAAGCGATGAGAGGTCAATTCGAAGTTTTTTTATTTTGCTTATGACTATGAGTTGCAAAGTGTTTTTACGCAGAAAGTGTATTACCAACCTAAATATATAATACTAACAAATATAATTTTTTATGATTCGATGGTTTCTTCTAATTCTCTAGGCTCTAAAAGGATATTTGCTGATCCTCAAATAATGATGATAAATTGTGAAATTCAATTTCGTTACAAATCAAGCAATTCTACAAGAAACTTTGACTAAAATAATTTGGCCCAAATTCAAGAAACCATGCTAGAAAGCCAGAGCCTAGAAAGCCAGAGACATAACTCATTTTCTGCATATCACCAGGTATTATAGTCTGAACTTCCTTCTTGGGACATTACTGCTCCCTTCAATGCTGCAAGGAATTGATCCCTGTCATCAAAAGCTGTTGGCATTTGAAACTCCAAAATGCATGTGGATGCAAAGAAGGCATCAGATTCTGCAAACTTCACCATAATTGTTCTCTGTGGTAAACCTTTAAGTGGCACAATGGATGAGCCAGTGAGAAACTTCAGAAGTCTTTTGAGCTCTGTGCAAGAAGTTAAGAAACCATCAGCCCTCTACATTAGCAGGCATTTGGTAAATCCCATGAGCCCAGGAACATAAAGGGTCAGTCGAAAAGTAGCAGTTTTTGGTTCAATGCAGAACAAAGAGGAAGCCTTCCTTTAAATTTAAAATTTCTATGCAACAGCAAACAATCACTTTTAGATCTAGAAACCTTGTTTTCTAAGCTTCAATGTTGAAACACCATAGATATAAAGGATTTAGTAAAAAGTCTTGACCAAAAAATATGAAAAATTTATCAAAATAGGGGGTTGAGTTTCAACTTATTCTCAACTTAGTTTCGACCTGAATTCGGTATTTGTATTTTTTTCCTTTGGAGTTCCCGACTTGATACCAGCTTTCAGTATGTAAATACTGTAATATTCCCTTGCAGCTATCAGTTAGTTTCAAATCAATTTTTATTCAAGAAAATAGTACCAAAAAAGGTGACATTTTTTCACTAAAAAGTTTTTGTCATGTAAAAACAAGATACGAAGATCTATGTTGATCTTTTATCGTTTCCTAGAACTTCAGTTTTTTTCTAAAGATGGCTTCCTATTTGTTCCGTATTAAAACAAATTAATTACTCTATGACTCACTCTGTAGTTCCTAGGGTAAAGGTACAAAATGTGTTGTGCTTTGCGGGCACTGTTATTTCAATTTTTCTCTTACGAACAAAATCGTTTTAAGGCTGAGTTCTGTTTGTTGAGTAATCTTAACAAGTAATCTTGGAAGGATTGTCAATGTTTCATCAAGGTTTTACTGAAGAGGTTGTATGACAATGAATGGATACCGGGTGAGTTAGAAAAAAGTTGAAATGTTTGGTGGGCTGTGGAATAAAAAGTATTCGGTTCATATCCAAAACTGAAATGTTAATCAATTAGTAAAAGGTTCACTTAGATGTGAAAATTTTGTTTGGGAAAATCACTCAACTTTTAGACCCAGAAATTATGAAAATGCTGGGAAGGGGTTTGTATGGGAACGAGAATTCCACGTTCGATTCTGGTCTATGCTTTACTTGCCATTGACATTTAGATTCTATTTCTGAAACTGACAATTGTATTGAATTTCAATTTCAATGACAAGTAAATCATGGACCAGAATGGAATGCGTAATTCTCGTTCCCATACAAACCCCTTGCCAGCTTTTTCCTAATTTCTGGGTCTAAAAGATGAGTGCTTTTACCAAACAAGTTTTAAGTATGTATTAGTAACTTGTGGATTACTTGAAGATTACTTTAATCCCATAAAGGATTTTGGTGCGTACCATGGAAGTAAATCAGATGAGTGTAAAGTAAAAGCACAATAAGTTTGTCAGCATCATTGCATATTTAAGTCGCTGCAACTCAGTTCCCTACCTTCCTCTGTGCATTCAAGTATGTACTCCTGAAACCAGTCCCATACAACAGGATGGTCAACAAGATCATCTTCAACTTCCAGCATCTCAAGGACTGTGGTAGGGGATATGACTTCATTGCTCCAAGTGAAGCATGGCTCAAATGCTCTGGGTCACAAAATCAAGAAGGCCAAGTGCCTCAAACCCTTTAGAAAACTTTGAGATTGCATTCTGTCGTTTCAGAAGGATGTCGTTATGCAGTAGCCATTGAATCAACACAAGCCTTGATTCCATCTAGAAAAGTTATTATATACATTGTTACCATAATCCACATACATTCTTGTGTATAGTAACATTGGGAGAATTGTCAAGAATTCTTTAAATTTTGAAAGACATCTTCACTATTCTGATAAGGATTTTGTGAGTGGAAAGACAAATTGTAAAAAAAACTACAGAAGAACTTTCAAGAAGTTCAACATTTTTCTGTGGTGGTTTCCCACATAAAAGTAGTCCTGTTTCCATCAAAACTAAGAGTTTCTTTATTTCTTATAACTGCAAAAATAAGTCAAATATTTGAAATGTATAAATGTTTACAGTGGGCTCAAATCATCCAATACAATTTTCATATTATTTTTTGAACAAGCGTATTTCCATCAAAACAAAATCTAGGCCCACTGAGGGGGAGGGGCAGGTAAAAGATAAGGCACTGAGTGAATTTAACTGCTTACTGTAATATGACACTTGATCAGTTGTGCCAACAAATTTGTTGAGGATCAGCCTTGCCAGGAAAAGTGCTCAATCAAGTTAGCATTTTCAGTGTCTGATGACCTTTACAGTAGGTCTAAAGTAATTAATTCAAGAAAAAATGATAACAATTATTGTTATACTGTACAGGGCTTGCGCACAATGGTTTTCCTGCCAAAGAATTCTGAAGAATTATTGTTTGAAAAAATTTATAATCCTTGATATGGCTTAAGAATTCATATCAGAAAATGTGAAGAATTCTTGAAAATTCTTAAGAGTTCTTGAGCATTCTGCCATGTTAATGTGCGAAAGGCCTGTACTGTAGGAACCTTTCATCTAGTCGTATTGAGTTAAGATTTTAATTGATTATTTGGGGACAGGTATCCTCCCCGAAAATCAAGGTTTTATCAAAGTAACTGCTTTGAATATTCAAAATACCTTTACAACGGTACTACAGTCCCAGTTGCTTTCTTCCAGTACAATTTGAACCTCCACTTCCTTCATTATGCTGGATAAATCTTCATCATTCTTAGCCCCTTGGAGCTGCAAAAGAAAAGCACATTATACCACAATGAATGAACTTCATTTTTTACTACCAAATACTGTACATGGACATTTCAAATCTTAGTTCTATTTCCAAAGTTATTTCAACTTTTAGGCAAACAGTTTCCCAGTCTTTGTAATATGAGGCGTGCGATTACACATTTTCAAGAGCATATTTCACCCCAGCAGATACAATATCCATTACAGTAGCATGCTGCATTGCTAATTCACTTGATTCAGTCGCAATGAACCAGTATATTGGGGGCGAAAGATAGGGAAATGATGGACCACCCTGAATTATCGAATGAGCCACAATTTTTCCAATCACTTCAAGGGTGTTTGACATTACTGTCATTGCTGAATTGATGGGAACAATTTTTCCATTGGTGCCTTCAAACAACTTTAAGCATCTTCCAGCTATGGCTTCATTAAATACATCCTGGAAAAACTGCCTCTTGGGACCACCTGCATCAATGGCAGCACCAGCCTGGATAGTTAGTGGCCTTCTTTCATCATATTCAGGCCCTTTAAAATATGCAACAGCTGCAACAAATGATTCCTCAGCATTTGATACTTTGAGAAACTTTGGTCTTCCATCTAGTTTTGCTGCCAAGATTGCAATAAGCATTGAAAGGGGGCCATCATTCAGATAAGCATCAACAGCCTTGCTAAAATCTTTGGCATGGCAATAATCCAAGAAATCAGAGCATGTATCTTTTGGAAATTTAGAAAGCTCCATTAGCTTACATATATGGTCATGATGGTCATCAATTACGTGACTTTGACCAATGTCGTCATCATCTATGGGAATGACCTCAGTGGCACTGCTACTCGTAGAGCATTGCATATCTGATTGAGAGCTGAGGCAGCTTTTAATATGCCTTGAATATTGGGAAAATAAACATGGCACCAAACAGCTTTCACATTCCACCATTGGATCCTGTGGAGAAATTGTAGATTAAATATGAATTTTTGAGCAAGCAGCTACTGTATGTAGCATTCTCTTACTTTGCACCACCTGCATAAACAGTTTTTGATATCAGGATCTCGTAATTCATAATGAACATTATTTCAGTTGTAATTTTATAATCTTTATTGCAAGATTTGGAATGAAGAAAAAAGAATAGTACCAGGTGCGCTAAAAAAATTATCCCTGTGTGAAAGGTGACTGCTCCCTGGATATCAAGGCAATAATATTGGCAAGTATATTATTCAATAGTGGACATGTTCAAATAAATTTTAAAATTTACCTGACTGAAATCAACATGTTTTAGCACATGTTATCCTCTTGGGAGGATGAAATCACGCATAATGATATTTTTATACTCCCAGTCATGACACTTTCATCCTCCCAAAGGACAACACCTGCTACAGCATGCAAAGGTCATTGCTGTAAGGCAGAAATATTAGGAAAATTTGGTTGCGATTTTAGGCCTGTTTTGAAGGTTTCTTCAAACCGAGGAGATGCAGTGTTGAAAGATTTGTCTATTTTTGCAACTGTATTTTTTATAATTTAGCTACGTTTTTTATTCAGAAGTATCATGTATTGGGTGTTTAATTGTTGATTAGGCCTTTATGCAGTAGTTCATATCTATGATACTTAGCAAAAGAACGTCACAGTATCTTTTAATGCATGATATTAATATGAAGAATAAGCAATATTATATAGAGCATATGCTACATTAAATGTTATATACTATGGAAAATTGGCTGATAAATTATCGTTATGTGGAACATATATTGTTATAAATCCTGCTGAGCAATAGATATTTACTTGCTAACTGCTTTATGTCGACAATGGTTAAAACAAGGGTCATATTGTCGAAAGGAAATAAAAAAAAATGCACTTCCGAGCATGTCCTATTCGAATTCCAACATTCCTATGCAATTTCTGAATGTTAGTATCGGAGCACACCCGGAGCAGTGAACATTTAATTTGGACACCATCTCAAAAGTTGAATTTAAGTCGAAAGGATCTTAAGAACGTGAGAACTGCAGAATCTTTCGCGTTTAAAGTAGCGTTTCTCAATATAAGAAAACAAGGGAAAATCTCTGAATTATAAGTACTTGGACTTCCTACTAAAAGCAAAATCCTTACATTTCATGATTTTCTCAAATTATAGCAATTGATAAATGAAAATGGAGCAGCAAGACAGTACTTTTTGAACATTAAATTAACATACAATTTATGAAATTTACATACAACTGTAAATTCAGTAAAATCTTTTGCATAGAATTTAATGGAGTTTACAGAGTTTGTAAAGATCGTTAGGACCTTTACAATTTGTAAATATGACTGAAAATCAAATACAGTATTTTCATGCAATTTACAATTTTTGTAAATGCGTTGCAAATCCAATATTCTGTGCAGTGGAATTTGTTGTGTTGACTTACCTGCCCTAAGCAGCTTCTGAATTTCTTAACTGATTTCTCCAAAGTATCATGTTATCCCAAGTTTCTTCCGAAATCAAAAATTTCATCAAAAACTGCACAACAATGATGTCCTGTTGTGTTTGTAGGCCAAGTTTCCTTTGCTGTTGCCAGATCATACTTTTATCCAATATCCAACCATCCAACTTTTCAACTGTTGTTTAAACAGTAAGCTTATATTTTTGTTGGTTCAGTCCACAATAACATCACCTTGCAGATTGGATCGGACACTGCATGATTTTTCCATTAAACAGAACCACAAAGGACGATTAATTTTTCAAGTAAACAAAACGAGAATGACGAATATTTTCGCGCCAAAGCTGTCTAATGTGAGGTATGAGTTAGAGAGAAATCGGTCAGGGTGTCAACGCCGTTTCGGACCGATCGACCGAGACTTTTGTACACTGTCGAGACTAAAATCAATCACTTACTAATTAGAAAGGTAATGTGCCTCATCAATGACTACCACTGCGGCAATATAAAATCAAAGCTCGCCATTTTGTAACAAAAGACAATTGTTGTTGTGGTACATGTGTCTTCAAAGCCCCCTCAAAGCCTGAAGTGCTTCGTCCTCGCAGCTTTGCGAATCGTTTGCTGCCATTGCAAAAAACCAATCAGTGGTCCGCAAAATACTATTTCTAGCCTCGAGTTGGCACTGGCTGAAATAAGCCAATCATTGGCAAGAAAAACATCATGTGACCACAATGCAGCTCTGTGATTGGTACCACAAGAAGTTGTGGTGGATGACCTAAATAGGGCCAACTTTTGTGCTGGAAAGCCAAGAGTCCTAGTATGAGAGAGTAGGGTGGGTGGGTGGTAGCGATTACTAGGACTCAACGTAATAAGTCTAGCTCCAAACACCTTTCCTTAATTTGTGTGTTGTTGATTTCCAGTACAAGTATTTTGGCCATTACGCACATATGCGGTGTAGTGACCAGATGATACCTTTCTACCCCTTCATAGGATCCAGGAATGAATGGTGTATGTTACATTGGAAATGTTGTTGTTGCAACCAGCTATAAAACTAGATAAGTCCAAATTAACTGGCATCTCAATCCTTGACTTGATGGGCCTGTCACTGTCAGTCTGGACCCTTTGGAAGCAGATCGGAACCATATTAGGTGTGTCAATGAAACACTTATGATTGACGAATCTCACTTGTGGAGCCTTATTACTGCAGTGTTTGCAAATTACATTGGGTGAATATTCATAACCACATGCCATTGAATTCCACAGCAAATCTTTCATGTTGTATGTCTCATCCTCATCATCTTTATCATTACTATCCAACACCTCTACACGATACATAGGCACTTTTTGAACGATGCCACTGATTTTCTTACATTTCCCACAGTACAGGAAATTTCCCAACGTGAAATTCATCTTTGAAGGTTTTTCATTGGTCTCGCTTTCTTCCGCCAGCTTATCAAGAATCTTTCCAAAACCTTCTCCAACGGCCAGGTCTATAACACGGACCCCCGGACCTTCTCGAGAGACATGACTTACGGATCCGCGAAATGTGGTCCGTGTTTTAGAATTTTCCTATAGGGCGAAATTCTAAAGCGTGGACCTTGATTTTGCGGACTCTTTACTAAATTTTAGAACGTGTTTACGATTTTTACAAGTGAAATCTTATTGAAAATATAACCATTAGAACAAGAAAGGATTTTGAGAAACATCGCCATTAGAAATAACCTACCGTATGTATCTTGTCCCTTTTAGTTTGTACTGTAATTTTAGGCCTAATGACTACCCAGAGTGCATTTCATGTAAACTCCACGCTGAAGGCTGCGCCGGTAACAAAGTTTAGTTTTTTTTGCCAGGAAACAATATATCTTTTCAATTCAATTCATTTCAATTGTTACAGTTGCTACAAATTCCAATGTTTCAATCTTTATTTTCATGTTTCAATTACAATTTCTATTGTTTCTATCAGATTTTTACGCCAATAGGCCGACAAAATTTCATTTCCACGCCAAAGATCTTCCGGCCTAAGTGCATTGAATGCACCCCGGATGACTACCAACAGGTAGATGCTTTTTAATAAAAGGTTATCAGAAGTTAGTTTTGTTTCTCAGCTAAAATCGTCTCTCAAAAAACAAAGCAACTATTCTTACAAACCTGTCTGTTATACTTTGACGATATTTGTTTGCACAACGATTTTAGGCCCATTTTTGCCAAAACGTAACAAGTCTTTCCCCTAAAAAACTTAGCAAAAGACTAAAAATGTCACGGCTAGTTGAAGACTCTTACTTGTAGGGTGTTGCATCTGCATCTGCAGCCCAAGCTTAGGCTAACTGCTTTAGACCCAGTTTCCGCTACGTATATTTAATTAGATGAGGACACTCCGATTATCAGTTTATCAAGTAGCGAAACTACGACAATTGTAATCATTCTAGCTCAAGCTATCAAAACATAAAATCCGACAAAATCTTTGTGTCGTATTAATGCCATTGCCTCACTTGTGGGAAAAGTAAAGACCTGTAAAAGTTGGTGGACTTTNCAAAACGTAACAAGTCTTTCCCCTAAAAAACTTAGCAAAAGACTAAAAATGTCACGGCTAGTTGAAGACTCTTACTTGTAGGGTGTTGCATCTGCATCTGCAGCCCAAGCTTAGGCTAACTGCTTTAGACCCAGTTTCCGCTACGTATATTTAATTAGATGAGGACACTCCGATTATCAGTTTATCAAGTAGCGAAACTACGACAATTGTAATCATTCTAGCTCAAGCTATCAAAACATAAAATCCGACAAAATCTTTGTGTCGTATTAATGCCATTGCCTCACTTGTGGGAAAAGTAAAGACCTGTAAAAGTTGGTGGACTTTGACTTAGCAGACTTTCTAATGGTCATAATTTCAAGACTGTTCCCTAGAAAACGCAGTGAAACTATCTTAAAAGCTCAGTTTGGGTCATTTTGTGCTATCGCACTTTATACAGGTAGGCAATGTAATTGATGAATGGATGAAAACATGTGTTAATTCAGGCTTTGCAGTGAAAAAATGGCATCTCTTGTGAAATTGCGTTGCCAATGTCAACACATTTGGTGTGGTTCCAGCAATCGCAGATGTCGCATCCAACCCACTTTGTTGATTTCTTATTGTTGCCACAAATGCAATTATTCTTGACGGTTCTATCATAGATGGATCTTTCATTGCCATCCATTTCTCTCCATATTGTCTTTACCTTTTTCTTGCACTATTTAAACGATGCAGCAGAATTCATAATTAGCTCAGGCCAAACTGTCTTTCTGAACAACTGATATGTTGAGGGACTGCTATCTTTGTGCAAATTCTTGCTCAGTGTAGCTCCTGTCTTTACATCCTTGTGGGTAGCTCCTGTCCGCATGTTTCCATATTTCTGGAAACACACCGCGCCTCAAACAGTTAGTGAAAATTATCTTCAATGGAGTAACTAATGCAGCATCGATTAATTTTATCATTCTCACAGATATTTCATCCCAGCCATGTGCTTTACAAGAAATAAGTGACCTTAACGCTTGTCTTTCTGGCTGACCTCTCCTCATAAAGTTTTTATAAGCACGGTTCTTTTTCCTCAGAAATTTGTTAACAGTTAGCGTCACCCAGGGTGCTTGCCGACGCCTAATCGTTTTAACTACATTTGGAATGAAAGTGGACTAAATGTTCAAGAGGACTTCGTTGAGTAATTCAACTTGTTCATTTGGGCAAATCATGTTGTCAAGATGGTCATGCCAACGAAACATAGCAATGCTTTTCATGATGGCTACAAAATCTGACTTATCATAATACCAAATCATGTGGGTGTAAGGAGGTAGTGCTATGTTTGAAACTGAGACTATCCTATAAATGTTTTGATGATGACATTGCTCATGAAGTGATGGATGAACACCAGATTCGATAACGAAGTTAGGCTGATCAGTAAACATTAAATCAATGCAAGATTTAGAATCACCCATGAAATGAGTTGGTTCAGAATTTAATTGATGAAGGCCAAGTTCAGAAAATAATGGTTCAAATACTCTTCCTTCGTTATTTTTAATGCCATTTTCCCACCACTGAGTTGATCGGCAGTTAAAATCACCGGTAATAACAACACAGAAAGGATTTTCAGCATGCAAATTTGATAGCAACATCTCAAAGTTTATTGTGAAATTTTCAAATTCACTCAGGTCCTGACTTGGACTTCTATAAACGATGACGAAAAAGTATTTTTTCCTGTTTAAGTTAATCTCACATACATTACATTCAGGGAGAGTTACAAGGTCAGAACGATTTTTTCCAGGCAGGGTATCTTCGTAATAAAGCCTAACACCACCCCTTTTGATATTTTGCAGATGGTTATTTTTAATAAAAGAGTAGCCATCTAGTGCCATACAGTCTTCATCAATGGTACTTTCAAGGTGGGTCTCTACTATGCCAATCAAGTCATAGTTATAAACTGAATTGTATGCCTCGATAAGGGAAACACGCACAAAGTCGTGCCCAATGATACTATTAAGGTTCCAGCAAAAAAAATCAAGGGTTTCTGGCCCTGGGTTTGTCTCTATATCACCACTGAGCAGGATTGTCCTAAAAACCAACCATTGTGTATGAAGTGTGAAGCATGTTATGCAACCAATGTAAAAATAGGCATACGCAAAAAGAAATTGCTTCACAGCAAAATGCTTATAATGAATAAGGCACATGAAAGCAAGTATGATTCGCTTGAGGAGTTCTACAGTCGTATAAATCATTGTCTTCACAAAGTGATGCATGCGGGCGAAAAGAGGCAAGAAACATGACCGTGTTGCCACAGTGTGAACTGCAAGAAACTGAATTATAATGGTACAGGGAAGAGCAAGGATAGAAATCGCAATGAAACAACAACAAAACCAATATAACTTAACAACTTGATTAAACATTGACAAGGGCATAACAGTTTTGTTCAGCGGAGACGCTCTTTGCAAGGATACACAGAAACACTCTTGTTTCTTCACTTAGTAGTACTCTTTTGGTGAATCTCTATAAATCTAAACCTTGAAACTGAGAAAGAAACATGTACTTTTTGATTTATTCAAATAATTCGAGTTTAGGCCTGAAAAGTGATAATAAACGAAATGTT
>REGM01000205.1:506263-516950 GCA_004194415.1 Aurelia aurita | reverse complement strand
TTCTATTTAATTAATTACTCTACCGATTTTCTCCAAAATTGTTGCAAATAGTAGGAAACATATCATAGATTCAAAATACATACTTTTTAGCAATTTTCAATGTCTATTTTTAGCATAATTAGCTTTAAATTATTCTTTTGTTTCATGTGCTGATTATGTTCGCAGTTTTTGTCCCTTTTTCTAGTAAATATGGACTCAAATTGACTTAAATAATGAAGATGAACCAAATTAGATGCAATTTATTTATATTTACACTTCTTACTTAGAACAATGACGTCATAAAGGTGAATGACGTCATAGATATTAAATGTTGCTGATGTCAGCAAATTTGAAAAAATTATATATCAAATGAAAGTACTCATCAAAAGCAATCGAATGGTGCATGTTTGAGATCAATCGGAGAAGCGAGGCAAAAACTATGGACGTTCTAAGCTTTTTTTTGTTGACCACTCTCTAAATATGGTGTTACTGTGGTCACGTGATCAAAGTAAGAACAATGATATGTAGAAATTTTAATTGCCAACTTAATTTTACTAAAAGTCACTAAGACTGGTTGTCCTATCTTATGTGGTTTTAGCGCAGCGTAGCAAAGTGTGTTAGGGGGGGCGAAAAACGCCCCCCCAGTACGAATAGGGTTAAAAATGACAATAATTGGGGAATGAGATTTTGTACTAATTATGTGTGCCACGTCAATCATAGAGGGTGCAAATTGATCAAACTCAGGCAGTCTTGCAAATTTTGAAACAATTTGAATTGCAACTTCATCTTGCTGAAATGGTATGCCAGATATCTCCACCATATTTCGCCATAGCATTTTAACAGGCAAATTCTACCAGTGGTCCTACACAAAGTCAAAACAGGCAGCAAAATCCAAATCATGAAGAAGAGAGAACATATAGTCAACTTTTTTAGAGCTATTTCTACAACTTTTGAATAGAACGTTTTTGAACGAAATAGTATCAACATTCAGGGTTAGTTTCGCTAAAACTTATTCAATTTATTTAGATAATGTAGAGCCTTATGCTTTGTGTTTATAATAATGTTACAGTCAATGCAAGAGTTAGCCTGAACAAACTCATCACAGAATTATCGAAAATGAATTTGTGTATAAAAAAATATTCACAGAAATTTCACAACAAAGAAATCACAAGGACAGTTCCTTTACTGTCCATCAAATTTCAGAAGTCATTGAGATGTCAACAGTGTGTGAATTCTATATGAGAAAATGTGGTTAGGCTTCTCTTGCATTGATTGCTACTTTACCGTTTTCTAAGATAAAATATATCAATCAACTTTTTGCATAGCTTTTCAACAAAAACTTTTCAACAAAATTATACTGCCATTCAGACTAATAAAACCATTCTATAGTGTCATGTTTATTCCTTGTTATGCAGAGTTTAAAAAAATATTTCTGATAATGTTAATGTTGCTGTTTTCAAGAACAATCAGTTTATTAATCATTTTCCTCTACCAGATCATCTGGAAGGTTATCTTTTGTATATTTTAACAAGCTGTTTCTTATTATTTCTCCTTCCCCAGCATTACATGAGTAAGTGGATCAGGGTTGTTACGGTTTTTGATTTCATTCTGCTTGCCAATATCTAATTGTACTCTGACTTGGGATTCATCAATATAACTGTTGTTTTTCGCATAGTAATTGTGCAGGACAAAGCATGCATATACAACAATAGGTATTGATTCCAGTTTCAAGTCAACTTTTCTTGTAAGAATTGACCACCTTGCCTTCAGCCTGCCATATGCACACTCAATAGTATTTCTTGCTGCACAAAGAAGAGCATTAAAAATAACTTGCTTGCTAATTTTTCTTACATGTTTCAAATTCTTTCATGCAGTATGGAGTAAGTGTATAGGCTGGATCCCCTATCAAATAGTTAGGGATTATTATATAACCAGGTGTTACTGTTTGAAATGTTTGCGGTAATTCGTTGTTTCTGAGTTTACGATTTAATGATGAGTTGGAAAACATTTTTGTGTCATGAACGCTGCCAGGCCATCTGCACTCAACATCCTTTAATTGGCCCCCATAGTCACATCCTTTGTAACAGAAGTAATCTTGAGGATCCTTATCCCTAATCGATAAAGGGGGGTGGATTCCACCCCCGCCCGCAAGGTTTTATTTGCCGCGTTTTTAAACGACATCAGCTATGTCCCCCAGTCTCCATGACATTTATTAATTATCTATTAGCTACATTTTGATGAAAAAAAATTGAACGATAGAACTCACAGGTCACGTGACATGCCCATATTTGGAAGCAGGTAACAGAAAAATTGTTGTTTTCAATGATTTCAGTGGCAAAATTTTCTTAAATTATAAAGTATTATATCTTAAACGAATCAGGAAACAAAGGGCTTTAATTCGATACCAGAATTTCTGGAATTTGCTGATGTCAGCATTTTTTTATTATGACGTCATTAAGGCAGCCATTTTGAGCTAATAAGCAAATTTTTCAAATATTGTCCACCTTTTTCCATTAAGAACACTCCAATGATGCATTTGTGATGGATTATCACCATTTTGCCACTTATTTTTGTCTATTTTTACATGGAACAAATTTATAACATAAATTTTGTCATCAGAATTGAATATTTTCTACAATAAAATAACATTTTGCAGCAAGTATTTTGACAAACTAGACCAAAAACCGCATACAGTTCCTTCAAAATCTTCGTTAAACTCAAATTTAACTTGAGAACATGATTTTGGCCAATTTTTAACTTTATGACGTCACTGTGACGTCATAGGGTGTTGCAACCGCACACAAATTGTGCTACATGTTGCAAATTACTTGCTCTATAACTGTGCCAAGTTATACCAAATTCTGGTTAGTCTAAGGCTGTTTTCAGAGGGGGGGGGGGGCTGGAAAGCACCCTCCCATAAATGGTAGCTTGAAAAAAGCCCATATACATCAGTTCTTTTATTGAATTTGAAGATGCCTTTCAGATGTTTTTGGGATTTAAAGACCCTGAAATACAAACTGACATCAAGAGCGAAAGAAAGCATTTAAAAGAACTGCTGTGTCATCCAAGACATGGGCTATGCATTAATATCAAGATTCTGATATAACGAAAAAGAAACATATGGATGCATGACATGAGTAGCAATATTATTGGGGTGTGAAATTTTTTCAGTATTTCGAAAAGGGGTTTCAAATATTATTGAATTTAGTGAATGGGGTAAAGAAACTTTTCCATTTGTCTCCAAAATTCTTCCACCCCTGTACCCAGCATTAAAAATGACAACTCCCTTAGGGTTGATAGGACGTTTGATAGGTATGTGTGTCTCATCCACACAGCCAAAGGCCTGCACCATACCAAATTTTGTTTCCAACTCTGAAACCTTTCGTCTCGTTTTGTTTTAGTCTTCAGGAAGCTTCAAATACTTTGGCCCTAGAACGGTTCCAAAGGTTCTGCAAACTTGTGAAACGCCACGAGATACTGTACTAACAGCTATGCCAAACAAGTTTGCTGTCATTATTAAAGATCCAGTGTCTTTTAAATAATAAAGTGTGATTGCTACATTTTTGTCAGCACTCAATGCTTTGTAATTTGGAGTAGAATTGTCAGGGGAAATGTATGGCCTCAGTTCTTCCACAAGTTTAAAGAACATTTCTTGTGTCATTCGGAAAGTTTTTCTCCAGTTTTCCTCAGGAACCATCCCCCCTATCATTTTTCACCAACACTGTTCAGTTCGTCCAAATATTACCCAGCAGCTCCTCTTCTTCCTCAGCAATCTTCTTTGCCTTGCAAGTTTCATTGTTTGCACTTGATAGTTTCTTTTCGTTGGATAAAACTTATCATCTGGTTGCATTTGTTCATTTGGTGAATTTTCCAAATACTAAGCAGGCCGTATTGTTGTAGTATTAGCTATGTAAAAATTGTTATCACTTGAGAGCACATGAGCAGAAGATGCTTTTTATCCGCCATGATGAATTGATAATGGCGCCAAAACTTCACTCGCTTTAATGTAATTTTGCGCCAAAATGTTTGTAGAGTAAATGCTGCGAAGGAGTGCATGGTTGGCGCCATCATGTCTAGCCCTCCTAGAAGGGCTAGCTCTCTCTGTGTAAACGCAAAATAATTTCAGCCCTTCTAGGAGGGCTGGCCCCTTTCCATGTAAGCAGGCCCTTAGAAGGGTCTGAAGACAATTTATGGTAGTTATAAGAGCAGCTTCTTATCGAAATTAACGCACCTACGGTATTAGTAAAATTGACTTATAAAGAGGCCCCCTCATATTTGTACGTGAAGCGTTATTTGGCTAATTTACGCCCGTGATTTTGTGATTTTGATATTATTGGCTCGTGAATTTGTGATCAGAGACTCCTTCGTGCACCGTTATTTGCTAAAAATTTGGGCACTATGGGAGGGCCTCTATAAAGGGCTGTGGAAATTAACTTTTTTTTTATCGGCGTTTATCGGCGAGTAAATACGCATGAGAAAGAAGGGCCTAACCAACTTTCATCCATGGTGAATTTGGCTCCATATTTTAGAAAGATTTTCTTTGCAGAGAAATGTTTTCTACATGCTAATCCCTCATATTTTGGCGCAATCTTCGGCGCAGAGAAATGCCCAGATTCACCCTGGCCTTTCATAATATCGTTAGGCAGAAAGAAGGGCCTACATTGAATGAAGATCAGCATTGAACTGTTGACTAACAAGTTTTCCTCCCTGGACTTCGTAGGGTGGCCCAACAAGACTTGAAGCAACCTGAGTTAGATTAAAAAACAAGAAGAAATTTGCTTTTGAGTCCTGACCTGTTCTGCTCAACATCAACTTCAAATAGTTTTACATGGCAAAAGTTGTTATTAGTTTGAATAAAACTTGTTCAAGCATCTTGCGATGCGAAATGATCTGAGATGCAATGTCAACCTTTCACAGTTTCAAACTAGATAAGAGTCCATCTATTTCTTCGTTAAATGATGCTGTATTCACACACAACAAATAGAATGATGGACAACAACAAACAGGACTGAGCCGGGCTAGTCCCAGCTCCTACACAGTCCTTACGCTAAGTATCCTACGCAGTTCCCTATCCCCCCAAGTCTTTATTGTTCCTTGACGATACTTCTTGTGGAGGGGCGGTAAAGACTGATATAAGAACAAAACAACTGGGTAAATAAAACAGAACGTTCGTCCATTCCATGGTTCATTGTTCTGTTTGAGGCCTTTTTTGTTATGGTCTCTTAGTCGTCGTAGGGCCAGTGGGACTTTCTTTTCTGAAGGGCGCCTGGCTGGACTAGCTTCAGGCCTGACAGGTGATCCGGGAGGGCTGGCTGGTGGTGTAGCTCCTGTTTCAGAGTCGAATGGTGGATCAGGAGCAGTGGTGTGTCGTTCCCCGCTAATGTTAGGCTGGTTTGCTGGGGTTGCAGGCTCTGCTGCACTTGTAGGCGGGCGCACTTGCACTTGTAGGTTGTTGGGCTGGTTTGCTGGAGCTGCAGGCTCTGGTGCGCTGGTCGGCTGGTGGGTTAGAGGTGGGGAACTTGGCTTGGGGGGTAGAAGGGGGGAAGGTCTGCATATGTATTTGAGGTCGTCACTCAGTAGGCGTTGTGGCGTTGTCACCTGAACTGGGGTGAATCTCCTCAGGAATTTCCGGTTTCGGATTGTGATCCTCCCAGAGCCGTCAACCCGTGTGACGTACTGGTCAAACTGCCGCACCTCTATAACAATTGCTGTCTTGTCCCATCGCGTGGGGTGTGGTCAGGTCTGATTCTGGATCCTCACATGGTCTCCTACTACGAGGGGGGGGGAAGCCTTTTTGTGTGCTCGGCCCACCTCTCGGACGCTTGCATATGTCTGTTTCTCAGAGCTTCTTCCCTCAAGGTAAGGGTATCGCGCCAAGTAGGATGAGGCACGTAGCGCCCGGGGAGTATGGGGATGAAATCCTTGATTGGTCTTCCAAAGACACACTGAGCAGGAGACGATTTGGTGCTGGGGTCANGGCGTAGGGACAGAGGGAGGAACGGGCATAGGGACACAGTTATTAAAAACAGTCACTCAAATCAGAATACAGAGATACAAGGAAAACCAGGCACAACAACAACAACCTTCACGGGCATAGGGACACAGAGATGAACGGGCATAGGGAACAGTGAGGAAAAACAGTTGTAGGAATACCTACCGCGTTTCTTAACGCCCATGCATAAAGCAAGCTGCAAGCATGATCTCATTCTTCAAACATGGCTAATGGGGGCCTTTAATTAGTTTATGAATGAATGAATAGCAACGTAAGATTCGAAATTCTACTACAATCTTACGCTCATCTTGTAAAGTACTTCATGTATGCGAATTCTCGGTCATACATCGAATAGGTATTGTTCAGTCATTGTCTGGTTACAATGAGATATTGTTATTTTACAAAAGAAGAAAGACTAATTGGATAATTGGCTTCGTGCCTTATGTATATAGATTCTTTAAAATGTTCTTAAAAGAAGATAAAGAGGGATCTTGCTTGGCCTCGCGGCAAAGGTCATTTCAAATTTTTGCTCCACGAAATGCGATGCTTTCTGCCCATTGCTAGTTTTCATAATGAAAGGGACTAGCAAGTCACTTTCGGCATTTCTTAGACTGTTAGTACTGCGAGCAGAATTTTATATAAATAAGTGTGAGAGATACTCAGGCGCGAGATTATTAACAGATTTAAATACAATCGTTGCTGTCTCATTTCTAGTCATTTCTCTCACAAATGGCCATTTTAATTCTTTTATCGAAGCTTCAGCAGGAGCATCATCATCATAGCTGCTATTGGTGACAATTCTAGCCGCACGATTCTGCAATTTTTGAAGCTTAACTAGTCGGGACTCAGCAAAGTTTCCCCACACAGAATAGCAGTATCGAAAATGGGGCTCTACAGCTCTATATAGTTTGCAAAGGACATTTTTTGGCAAAAATTTCTTTGCATATTTCAAAAAGCCTAATGAGCTTAGCTTAAACAGATTTAATCTGTTCATCCCAGACGAGATACGTGTCACTTGGACTCCAAGATACTTAATAATGTCAACGTGTTCAATAGGGGAGTCATCAATCACAATTGTAGGAGAATCTACAGTTTTTTCGCTGATCTTTTTAAGATTAGGTCTAGATCCAATGACCATTGCATGAGTCTTGATTACGTTCAAAGACAGTTTACTCCCCTGAAGCCATTCTTTCAAACATTTAAATTTGCTGTTAAGGGTTTCAGTAAGATCCCCAATGCTCTTAGAGGAGTAAGATATGCTAGCATCATCGGCATACATCGTTACTTTGCACTTTTTTAAAGAAGATGGCAAATCATTTATATAGATTAAGAAGATTAGCGGACCTAAGAAAAGAGCGTTGCGGAGCGCCACAGGAGATGCTACCGATTTTAGATTCTGCTCCATTAACCTTAGTAAATTGATGCCTATCGCTGAGATGCGATTGGAACCATTGAAGTTCAAGACCTTCAATACCATACTTAGATAACTTTTAAATAAGTATGGCATGATCAACGGTATTAAAGGCCTTTTTTAAGTCAATGAAAACATTTGGTGTATATTGCCCAGTATCAATATTAATGTTCCAGTCATTTGTGCCAGAGAGCAAGCAAGTTACAGTAGAATGCAGTGCTCTGAAACCTGATTGGCCAGAAAACAGAAGTTTATTTTTTTCCAGATTTCATTTTTGCCCCTTCGGAGAATCCATCTAGGATCTTCAAGTTTCAAAACTTCTCACAACAAATCTACTGCGTTGCTCAGGCGCAATAGAATTGTCGGCGAAATCTGCCGTCGATCAGATCTCTGGCTTTCACCGTGTACAGAAGCCTTTTCCTTGCTTTATTTTTGAGTTTCGGCATCATGCATTTATCACAAGAATGCATTCGTATATATAAGCAGAGCCATGATATCTAGGCATATCACGAATCTTTTCACAGAATCGCTCAGCAAGCGATAAACTTGAGATGATAATTTGTGTAGGAAATCAAGGGATTTTAATGCCTGATCGTTGTTTCAAGAAACCACAAAATTGTTTCAAAAAACCACATCATCTTTAAGACGTCATTTTTATGTTTGAAGAATGAAAACATTATGGAGGGGCTTTTGCTCAACCGGAAGGAATACACCTACAGGGAAGAACGGGCATAGGGAACAGTGAGGAAAAACAGTTGTAGGAATAACTACCGCGTTTCTTAACGCCCATGCATAAAGCAAGCTGCAAGCATGATCTCATTCTTCAAACATGGCTAATGGGGGCCTTTAATTATGTTTGAAGAATGAAAACATTATGGAGGGGCTTTTGCTCAACCGGAAGGAATACACCTACCTACCTACCTACCTATATACCTACCTACCTACCTACATAGGAATCAGGAATGTTGTAACAATAGGCATTATTTATGCATACAATCAAAACAATATATCAAGCATCTAAGATATTTAGAGGCATTGTTAATATATACAATCGAAACAATTCCGAGATATTTGGGCTAACAATCAAATTTGGGGCAATTGCCAATTGATATTTCTTCATCAAGGTTAATTACTTGGTGCTCCTAACAAACTCTGGCTGTTAATGAAGTCATCAATGGATCTGGCAACTCATTAACAGTAATTTTCAAAATGTGATCTCTTTGATATTGGCAAAGTTCCCTTACTGACTGAAATCTCAGCAATAAAATAAATAATTTCATGTCAACATTATCTACTGTCGCCGATCTTCTCCACATTTACTGTTTTAGAACTGTAGTAATTCTGATAACAATCATGAAATCTAATCCTAGAGAGGTAGCAAAGTTCCCTTACTGACTGAAATCTCGATCCAATATGGACGATCTGGCGATTCTGAGGTAGCAACGATGATGTCTCAATAAAATAAATAATTTCATGTCAGCATTATCTGCTGTCGCCGATCTTCTCCACATTTACTGTTTTAGAGCTGTAGTAATAGGACCACTACTATTATAGCCTTTTGAGCTTAGAGAACTACAAGAAAGAACGAAATCTTTAACAAATGTCGGAAATTGGACATTTAGGCCTTAGCCTTGGTCTATTCAAGTGGGCCAAGGCGGGGCTAAGTGAGTTTAAGGGACGAATTTATGGGACGGAACATCTAGAGAATGCAAACGAACTCTCTGCCAAAAGAACGCTAATTAGAGATCGCTGAGTTTTCGCACGCTTCAAATCAGAACACAGGAATACAAGGAAAGCCAGGCACAACAACAACAACCTGCACGGGCATAGGGACACAGGGAGGAACGGGCATAGGGACATAGTTATTAAAAACAGTCACTCAAATCAGAACACAGGGATACAAGGAAAACCAGGCACAACAACAACAACCTTCACGGGCATAGGGACACAGGGAGGAACGGGCATAGGGAACAGTGAGGAAAAACAGTTGTAGGAATAACTACCGCGTTTCTTAACGCCCATGCATAAAGCAAGCTGCAAGCATGATCTCATTCTTCAAACATGGCTAATGGGGGCCTTTAAATATGTTTGAAGAATGAAAACATTATGTAGGGGCTTTGCTCAACCGGAAGGAATACACCTATATATATACCTATATACCTATATACCTACCTACCTACCTACATAGGAATCAGGAATTTTGTAACAATAGGCATTATTTGTGCACACAATCGAAACAATCAACGAAGCATTTGAGATGTTTATAGACATTGTTAATGTAAACAATTAAAACAATTGAGAGAAATTTGAGGTATCTATTAAGTTTGGATGAGTTGCCAATTGATATTTCTTCATCAAGGTTAATTACTTTTTGCTCCTAACAAACTCTGGTTATTAATGAAGTCATCAATGGATCTGGCAACTCATTAACAGTAATTTTCGAAATGTGATCTCTTTGATATTGGCAAAGTTCCCTTCCTTGTTGGGGAGACGAACTCGAAAAACCTTTGTCCGAAAACAAAAGAATCTTGGCCTATCACCAACGACCCAAAAGTTGTCGGTCATGCGCATGTCAAATAGGCTTTAGCATTGAATTGTATTGCTTGTGTTATTAGCCAATCAGCGATTAATATTAGTGCTCCTGTGCAAGGTACTGTGCAGCGGCAACACAAATTTCCGGGAAAACCATCAGGCCTTATTTACTTCACAACTGTCAGTGCTGTTCTGCTCTTATCTGGGTATACTTCTGTTTGCATCTTTAATTTCTATTGGACAGTTGTTCTCTATATAGTAGTGGCAGATAGGCCACAACAAAAATTAAGGGGTAAATCAACTTTTACTGGAGATATTTGGAGTTTTTAGTCAGGCCTACTTGCATGCTGGTGTGATTAGGCTGTTTTAAGAACTGAGAAGAAGGCGGGGGTTAAGATTCCCTTCACATTCAAGTACACTCATTTTTTGTAAGAAATTTCGCACCGTGGCTGGTGGTAGGTGGTTTGTTAGATGTTAGGAAATTTTTGCTACCAAAGGTTTCTCGTGGGTGTCTTATATTTTCAAATGCCCCAAGTGTAGTAGAGTTTGTTTGAATGGCCTCCAAGCTACTTAATCAGATCTCAAAACAAGTATTAACAAGATTCACACTCAAAATATTGTCAACACGTTTATTATTATTGTACAGTGTACAAAATTTTTGAGTGAACTGGGGAAATTGCTGCAAATTACAAATGTTTGTTGGTATTTTTAATCCAGCTTGCTGGGTTTCTTAACTTTTGAAAAAATTGAGTTGTTGGAGTGAGTTGGGCGGG
>REGM01000205.1:474029-503183 GCA_004194415.1 Aurelia aurita | reverse complement strand
TTACTGACTGAAATCTCGATCAAATATGGACGATCTTAGGATTCTGAGTTAGCAATAAAATAAATAATTTCATGTCAGCTTTATCTGCTGTCGCCGATCTTCTCCACATTTACTGTTTTAGAACTGTAGTAATTCTGATAACAATCATAACATCTAATCCTCATAAATGGAAAAGTTCCACTTTTAAGTAAGCTCAATGGAATGAATCTTTTAGAACGACATAAAGCATGGGCGTTAAGAAACGCCATAGTTATTCCTACAAAATTTGTTTCCTCCATGTGTCCCTATGCCCGTGAAGGTTGTTGTTGTTCACAGTCACTCAAATCAGAACACAGGAATACTATGAAAACCAGGCACAACAACAACAACCTGCACGGGCATAGGGACACAGAGAGGAACGGGCATAGGTACACTGTTATTAAAAACAGTCACTCAAATCAGAACACAGGGATACAATGAAAACCAGGCTCAACAACAACAACCTTCACGAGTATAGGGACACAGGGAGGAACGGGCACGGGCATAGAATCACAATTTCCTGATAAACTAGGATTATCACAGATAAACCTGGTTTATCTGCTGATAAACTAGGTTTATCTGAACTAATTGCGATTATCTGCTGATAATCTTGGTTTATCACTTTTAAGTGGTGATAAACTCGGTTTATATCGCATAAACCAAGATGATCACAGATAAACCTAGTTTATCTGGCTTTAATTCCAATTATCACGTGATAATAAGAGATACGCTGATAAACTGGGTTTATCTAAATAACCCTCATTATCACGTGATAATCCTAGTTTATCAGAAAATTGTGATTCGCACGTGCGATCAAGGCTGCCACTCGTAGGGGAATTCCCCTACGGTAGGGGATTATAGCTAAGTGTATGTGGTAGGGGAAACCTGCGGGGAAAATAGGAAATAGGTAGGGGAGCATAGGGATTTCGCAAAATGTTAACAACAATTATTAATAAAGCACATTAAAAAACATAAACTGTGAAAGTTTCCAATTTGGCACCGGTAACGATGGTACGAAGATAGGCATTCTAAGCCAAAGAAAATTAGGGTTACTCAAAAAAATTTCCAGGGATCCTAATTTATAAAAAGAGCTGTCACAAAATGATCAAAAATTCAATTTTAGCAACGGCTAACATGGGATCGGTAGAAGTGCTCTAAGCCAAAGTAGAGGGCGCGTCCTCAATAATTTTCCTGGGGGCTAGGCCCCCAGACCCCCATTTAATTTGCCATGGCCATGCCGCTGGCAGAAAATTCGAAATTATGTATCAAAATATTGCAGATCTTCAAAACTCATCAAAATCTTGCACTCCAATTAGTTATGTAGAGGTAAAAAAGCCAGCTCGCTCATGTCTTTGTGGCAACGGCATGTTGAAACGCAATGGCACCCAAATAGAAGCATGCAAAAACATGTGAAAAGAGACCGAACTCCAATTATCACGTGATAATCAGAGTTATACTTCACCAGGCTGATAATCTAAGTTTCTATGCCAGATAAACCGAGTTTATCAGCCTGGTGAAGCATAACTCTGATTATCACGTGATAATTGGAATTAAAGCCAGATAAACTAGGTTTATCTGTGTATGGCACGCGAGAATCACAAGTTTCTGATCAACCAAGATTGTCAGCAGATAATCGCAATTAGTTCCGATAAACCTAGTTTATCAGTAGATAAACCAGGTTTATCTGTGATAATCCTAGTTTATCAGAAACTTGTGATTCTCGCGTGCCATAACCGCGTTTCTTAACGCCCATGCATAAAGCAAGCTGCAAGCATGATCTCATTCTTCAAACAGGGCTAATGGGGGCCTTTAATTATGTTTGAAGAATGAAAACATTATGGAGGGGATCTGATCAAACCGGAAGGAATGCACCCACCGATATACCTACCTACCGAGATTGGAATCAGGGATGTTGTAACAATAGGCATTGTTTAAACACACACTCAAAACAATTTAAAGACATTCGTTGTATCTTAAAGACATTGGCCATGTATACAATGATAACAATTCAGAGATATCTGAGGTATTTAGCAAATTTGGGTTAGTTTCCAATTGATATTTTCTAATTAGAGGCTAATTACTAGATGCTCCTAACAAACTCTGTCTTTTAATGAATTCATTAAAACAATAACGAATTAATGACTTTATCTGCCCATACATATCTCAAATTCAAGACACATGAAACTAACCCCGGCTGAAACTCTCCAACGGACTGCAACAGTTGCATGCGTATTTGAAGGATTACTGTATATCGTTTACAAACATCGATTGATTTATGAAACATTGAAAGCAGTTAAGAAACTGAACGCAGTATCATCACAAGAGATTTTTTCTGTTACTGACCATTCAGAAGGAAGATATCAAATCATGTTCTTAAATTTTGAAAGCCATAAATTTTTGAACAAGTGAAGCAGTATGCTACCTTCCGAACAGACCACATAACATCAAAGATGAATTCTTTCCAGTATATAATTGTTCATGGAAATTATCCTTATATTCATCCTCTCAAACACATGCAGTTGAGCCTTACCACTGGTGTGTGTCAGCATTGCAACTATCTACGTATTGTTTGTCTGAGGCTATATGGGAACATGGCAGAATTGCCGAAGAGGATGTGACATCCGAGAACCTTATTTGTTACTCAATTACTGATAATTTGGTAACATCAATGTTATTGGCTGATCCACTCTGTGCTGCTGACGGCTGCATAGCAGCCTTTGTAATTGATAGATTAGATTTGCTATTATTTTTAGATTTTATTCATCTCTGCATTGGCGAAGAGAAGCTTAAATTCTAATTATAATAAGCATTAGAATAACTTCCTGCTGCACAACAGGATTAAACATTTAAGTAACTTCAGTATTTGTAAACCCTCATTATTGCAAACCAGCTATAATTGATTTCTACCCTTTCTCAAGAAAGCTTTATCTTGGTAGAAGCCAAAAGTTAGGCCTCTTGCGCCTTAGATAGAACAGAAAGTTAAACATATAGAATTGAAAAGTGAATAATTACAGCGAATATTTTATTCAAATAATGTCAGTAGGCTTTTAAATATGGCGTCGTAAAACGGCAAATCGAACGAAATAGTGTCATAGGTCGCAAGAAATTTGTTCTAACATTGCACTTGCAGTAGTAAAAGTATTTGAGATATATATTTGAGATATACGATATTCTATTTTCAGCCATAGTGCAATGGTAGAATTGCTGGTAGCCATGCAGTTTTGAACTCATGTTCGGAGACTGCAGCTGCATGCCAATGGGGGTGTTTTCTCGCTTGGTAGAAGAAAATCAGGGACGCCGGACGGGGCACATTTTTAGTGGGCAAAACTGCAAATTCGAGGGCAAAACAATAGGAAAAAAACATATTTAGGCCTATTCCTTCTCACCAAATCTTTTTTGTCATGCGCAGCTATGGAACCGTTTTGAAAGGCAGCGCACGTTCGATTCTAATCAATAATCTTATGGGTGTCACCCATGATTAATCTGAACTTGGGCATATGAAGTTCAAAAGATGTACACTTCACATGGATGGGACCCATGATTAATCCCTTGATTAATGTGGGTCTACCCCATTGATTAGTAGCGAGACGGGTGTTCTCTAAAGACCTTGCTTTTTTCTAATTTGGCCGATTCGTCTTCTTCAAAAGCCTTCCTACTTGGGAAGAATTTTAGAAAAAGGAACGCTTTGGATAAGACTTGAAGGGGCTCCGTCTCCAAGCTGTAAACAAATCTGTAGAAACCATTGTTTTAGGCACGTGTCCATTGTCTTCTGCNTTCGTACTTCAGAACAAATTCTAAATATGGCGTCGTCGGTGAACCCTGTGAGCTATGTCTAGGATGCTGAAAAGTTTGCCGAAGCATTGAAAATGGCTTGCTGTTTCACGAAAATGGCCGACATGCATCCGCCATGCTAAAATTTCATGACGTTGTGCAAAGCGCGGGATTGCTGCGGGCAGAAAATATGCTGATGTCAGGGAACACGCTTTCATTCGCTGGTTCGCAGACCCTACTGGCGTCAGAAAATGAATTCAATTCAACGAAAAATTTCAGCCCAACGGAACAGTAGGGGATGCACGCAGGCTATTGAAACAAACGACCATAACGACCCAAAAGACCCAATAGACTGAATGTGAACGGAGAAAATGAATTACCTCAGCGACCCTGACGACCCGACGACGTTTTTTTGAGTCGTTAGGGTCATTGGAGTCTTTAGGGTCGTTGAAAAGACCCGACCGACTCATGTGTTCATATTATAGGTCTTTGGGGTTGTGTCGTGGCTCGTCGACAAAAACCCAAACGACTCGGTCGTTGAAAAAAAAATCAGCCAAGCCTGCAAAAAAGCCACCATTATATTTGGGTCTTGGGTCGTTGGCTGGTTCACACTTGGTAAAATCACTCAAGCGTGGGTCTTTTGAATCTTTGAGATAGAATTTTTCTGGGTCGTTTGAGTCGTTATGAATGGTGTTCACATTTGGTCGTTTCAGTCTTTTGGGTCTTTCAGAACGACCCTAAAGAGCCAAAAGACCTAGTGTGTACCAGGCTTTAGAGTCGTTGGTTTAATCATTCCAGCGACTGCAACGGCCTAATGTGAACCAGGCTTTAAGAAACAATTTTACCTCCTGCTCTTCAATTTGCAGTATTCAAAATCTCAAAAACGATTTAAAAGTTAACCTCACTTTGTGATGGATCTTCTGGAGAAGAATTACGCCTCTCACTTAATACTCGGAGAAATATCCTTGCAAAATATCATCACAATCAAATAAAGGAGATAAGATTGCGTCTTGAAACAGCGGTATATCTCTCTGTAAATCAGAAGACTGAGAAACTAAGCAATAGTACAGACCGACCGCTGCAAATTTCTTTGTTGTCACGTTCATCTCGTCCATTGAAGATTTCACATTCAAGCGCAACGCGATGATGATTCAAAGATTCCGAATATCTCACAAACAAAGCGTCCCGCACGAGATTCCAGACGCAAAGCCTCCGACTTTTATACAAATCAATTTCCCTGATAACGTCAGCCAGAGTTCAGGACAGAGTCCTACGCAACCGTACCGAAAATGGGACAATAGAAGGTACAGCTCCTCCACAGCAGCCGCACAAAAGGGGCACAATTTTTTGGGACACCTTGTACAAGGTTACTAAATAAAAGTTAAAACGTTTGCAAGCATGTAGTTTTCTAGCTGGTCATCAGAGTCATCAGAGGGGGGGGGGGGGGGTTGTTTGTTCTTTTTTATTGAAAAGGCTGTTAAAAAGTCAAGCTTAAGGAAATGAAGACTTTAACTTATTTATACTAGAGGAAGTTATTAGAGTTATCGAGCTATCACGTTTAAATAAAAAAAACAGTCTCTTTCTAAGTGATTTTGAGGTCCTATTTCAAAATTTCCCGGGAAAGCCTTCTGTTAGTTGGATCCTTTGCTCCTTTAGAGGGCAAATTTTTCATAATAGAGGCGTTTTCCAACGATCTAAAGTGCGTGGTCACAAAAAATTTTCCCGGAGGCAGGCCCCCGTAGTGAGGGCTGTTAGTGAAAAAATCGTGCACATTGTGATAGAAGCATGAAAGTTGGTAGAAATACACAGTTTGATACGCTGAAAAAGATAAGATGCAGACCCCTTCGAAAAAATGCCCCCAAATGCTATTTTTAGACTGGGGTACTAGGTTCCAGGTCTCTACAATGGTTATTATAATAACGTTGCTGCAAATTGTGATATAAGCATCAAACTTGGTAAGAATACACAGTTTGATACGCTGAAAAAGATAGAATGCAGACCCCTTCGAAAAAATGCCCCCAAATGCTATTTTTAGACTGGGCTACTAGGTTCCAGGTCTCTACAATGGTTATTAAAATAACGTTGCTGCAAATTGTGATATGAGCATCAAACTTGGTAAGAATACACAGTTTGATACGCTGAAAAAGATAGAATGCAGACCCCTTCGAAAAAATGCCCCCAAATGCTATTTTTAGACTGGGGTACTAGGTTCCAGGTCTCTACAATGGTTATTATAATAACGTTGCTGCAAATTGTGATATAAGCATCAAACTTGGTAAGAATACACAGTTTGATACGCTGAAAAAGATAGAATGCAGACCCCTTCGAAAAAATGCCCCCAAATGCTATTTTTAGATGGGGGTACTAGGTTCCAGGTCTCTACAATGGTTATTAAAATAACGTTGCTGCAAATTGTGATATAAGCATCAAACTTGGTAAGAATACACAGTTTGATACGCTGAAAAAGATAGAATGCAGACCCCTTCGAAAAAATGCCCCCAAATGCTATTTTTAGACTGGGGTACTAGGTTCCAGGTCTCTACAATGGTTATTAAAATAACGTTGCTGCAAATTGTGATATGAGCATCAAACTTGGTAAGAATACACAGTTTGATACGCTGAAAAAGATAGAATGCAGACCCCTTCGAAAAAATGCCCCCAAATGCTATTTTTAGACTGGGGTACTAGGTTCCAGGTCTCTACAATGGTTATTAAAATAACGTTGCTGCAAATTGTGATATAAGCATCGAACTTGGTAAGAATACACAGTTTGATACGGACAAAAGGATACGATGCTGGCTTTTTTGGAAGCATGCCCCCTTGCCCCTAATGCTATTTTTAGCCTAAGGCTCTTGAATTCTTGCAAGAGACGTCTGAAAACGTCTTTTCAGTTGGGAGTTGACCAAAAGGACTGGCGTCGATTCCTTCGTGTTGATGAGTACAAACATGACTATGGTACAAAGAAGAGTTATTCGCCCTTGTAGCTAAGGAGCTCGCGAAACAAATAAGCTCAAGTCAAGTAATTGTGGTATCCAATATGCCGATAGATAAATGTTCAGTTTCGCCATGTAATCATGAAGAAGCCGACACCAGAATCCTCCACCATGCGTCAAACATACTGCACAGAACAACCACACGAGGACGAGGATCTGCATCCAAACAGTAGACACAGATATCATCGTCATTGCTGTTTCCGTTTTTAACCAGCTAGCAATCGAGCAGCTCTGCATTGAGTTTGGTACAGGAAAAAACAAGCGGTCGCTACCTGTTCATGAATACGCTGCAAGCCTCGGCTCGGGGAGGAGATCTGTTGAGGGCTTCGATTCTTGTATGCTTTTACAGGCTGTGATACCGCATCGGCATTTGCTGGTCGTGGAAAGAAGATGGCATGGGCTGCCTGGAGTGCCTACCCAGAAATAACAGATACGTTTATAAGGTAACTTAAGATTTTAATTTATAGAAACTTTGAATCAAATTAACATTGCAGATTGCTGAATTTTTGAAGTATTTTTGTATAGTGATCTGATTGATGGAAGTCTTAAAGTTGATCAACTGGAATCAGCGTATCAGTGCTGAAAGTAAATTCATTCCTTGATTAAAGGGAATGTAAGAATAATTAAGTGGCTCAAGCCACTTGCGGTTAAATTCTAGCCAATCAGATATCAGTATTTTTTGTTGACGTAGATGAGTTACCCAAATATGGTGTAAAAGTCTATTGTCATTGCACGGTTTTTTTTATCGAAGGCTTATATATGCTTACATTCCCTTTAATTGAGATGTTCATCCTGTATAAATCATAGCTACTTTTATGAGTTACAAAAAAACTTAGTTAGTACCTATATACGTTATATGCTGAATATCTATCTATGTTTCTCTTTAGGTCATCACGAAAAACTGACACAAGAGAGATAAGAGATGGAATCTAGAAGAATCTGGAACGCTATCTTTCTTCTCTACGAACGATCGAGTTCACTGGAAGAGGTTAATGACTGCTGTAGATCATTGTTTGCAACAAAAGGTCGCAATATAGAAAGTATACCACCAACCAAAGATGCCCTTATCCAACATTTAAGAAGAGCCTTGCTGCAGGGTTGCTAAGTTAAACATTTTATCGTCTTAAACAATCAGTGTACCGTGTTTGTCTTTATCTAGCAACTATCTTTACTTTAATAGATTCTGCTTAAGTATGCCTTTTGGATGTAGTTAGGCTGCATGAATCAATATTGAATTTTCACTCAACAATATAATTTTTGCTGATATCAGATAAGTGACCGATTTTTGTTGGCTTGAGAATACACTCACGGCCGTTTACGATGACTGTCTTGTACTGAAAATATCCTTTAAGTATCATTTGGGGTCAGACAATTGAACAACATCAGCATTTACCAGATTTCAGTGCTTTTGGATAGAATATCATAGACGAGTTCAGTCAGCCACAGTAGATGATGATACAAGAAGCCTTCAAAGCATGTTACGAGCTTGTAAAATGTGGGTGCAAGCAGAAATTATCATCGCGTTGTATATGCAAGCAGCATAACTTAGAATGCACAGCACTTTGCAAGTGCGGTGGTCAGTGCTCACAGTTTCACGAATGATAAATGACCAGCTGCGTGATTTGTATTTATCGAGACTGATTGCTTTATTTCAAATTTATCGTAATAACTATTGCAGAGGCCTGGAACCTAGTACCCCAGTCTAAAAATAGTAACAGGGGGCATTTTTTCGAAGGGGTCTGCATTCTATCTTTTTCAGCGTATCAAACTGTGTATTCTTACCAAGTTTGATGCTCATATCACGATTTGCAGCAACGTTATTTTAATAACCATTGTAGAGATCTGGAACCTTGTACCCCAATTTCAAAAAATAGCATTTTGGGGGCATTTTTTCGAAGGGGTCTGCATCCTATCTTTTTCAGCGTATCAAACTGTGTATTTCTACCAACTTTCATGCTTCTATCACAATGTGCACAATTCATCAATATTTTGTTGCTAACAGCCCCGACTACGGAACCCCATTCTTGCTCGCTCCGCTCGCATCTGGCTACAGAGCTTGTTGTAATAATGTTTAACATTGAAATTACTTTCAACCGTTTAAAAGCTAGTTTGCTGTATTCTCAGGCCGAACTGTTAGCAAATATTATCAAGGTTTTTAGGCCTGTCTTGAAAGATTCTGAGATGAAACACTTTTATAAAATCGCTTGTAACTCGGAGACAAGATGACTGATTTTTGCTAACTAAATTTTATCATCCAAGTTGACATGTTAGCTACACAATAAGTATCAGCTTGAAGCAATTTGAAAAATACCTATGCAAACTACAGGCTTGTAAGCGTTTTGACTCGCTCGGTATTGAGAAGCTTGTTAATGGTGCACAATACATTAAGATCATTATTAACATCTTGTTTTTTACATATTTTATTGTCTAGTGTAGCAATTGCATTCATGATTACATCTAGCTTTTGCAATCTCAGATTTTTTTATTGCGTCTTTATTACATACTTGTTCCTAGCAATAGATACCTCGTCTCTCGAGCTCGTTATACTGCTTGTTTGAAACGAAGGAGAAAATGTAAGAGAAAATGAAATAGTGTGCATTGATTTCTAAACGAAATCTTTTTGACTTCCAATTAAGAAACACCAGTACTGGGAAAACGTAACTATTTATTTTAATAAATCCAATACGTAGCATTTTTTTACTTTATTTTCGCTCGTTTCCTATATCATATTACTCGAAAGGTACTTGAATAATGTCTAGACATCGGAAAGGCTTCAAAAACTGCGTTTTGAAATATTCACAGGAAGTAACCATGAAGATTGTTATTGAACCTTTAAGAAACTTGTAAGAAACTCTGAGTAATCTGATAATTTAAAGAAACTGACAGTACTGGCTCAAATTCTTAGTTTCTTATAAAAAATACGTGCATTGCAACCCTGTTTGGCAACACAAGGGCACTTCCTCATTTATGGCATGTCAATTCAACAGTTGAGTATTCACCCCCGCACTGGAGTAAACAGTATTGGCACTGAATTTGAACAATGTTAGCAGGAGTCAGCTGATTAGCATAATATATTTTGAGAACACTGCCTTTTTTGAGGGGATGACCCATCTATAGTTAAGGGTCCTTTTAAAATTCAATACTTAACGGTCCTAGGGGTCTTAGGGGTCTCAGGGTCATAGGGTCCGGTTTTTTCGGTATGCCATTAGCTATCAATATGTTTGGATTAGAAACCAAAACGATTTTCTTGTTGAAAGCAACGTAATAATATTGTCTAAGGAATTTTATTTTGCTACAAATAGCAAGTTTACTGTAACAGACAACGTTGCAACTATCGAATGACCAACAAACCTCGTGAAAGAATCCCTACCATTGGTTTTCAAGCTCCACGTGCTTACGAAAGAAAGATGTCCTTCGACTGTTTTGAGCTGACAAAATCACACACAAAATCTTCGAGGATTCGCAGAATTCAATGTGAGAATGGATTGTATTTGGAAGTTCTTTGCGATGGATCTTTGAATGGGGTGAAAAAAGGAACAACGGACTATGGTATGCTTGCTTTGAGATGTTAGTTTTGTGGGGTGCTCCTAGTTCAAAGTGCATCGAGTATTTCTTTATTAAGAGTTAAGACAGATAAAATCATGAGACGCTAAGTAACCAATTTGTTATCCTTTCTGTGATTAATTCCCGGATAGATAATACACGTATTTTTTCGTAAGAAACTAAGAATTTGAGCCAGTATTGAAAGTTTCTTAAAATTATCAGATTTAAATGCTCATCGTTTCTTATGAGTCTCTTACGAGTTCTGTAACAATCTTCATGTTTACTTCCTGCCCTCGTGAACATTTCAAAACGAAGTCTTTTTAAACTTTTCCGACGTTTAGACATTCTTTTACTCTCAATCAAGTACCTTCCAAGCCTTCCAAGTGACATGACACAGGAAACAAGTGGAAATATAGTAAAATATGCTACGGCGTTAGTGTCGTCACTTCGAAAGATAAAGAGCCGAGGTTTTGTAACTTTTCCTAAAATTGATTTTTTTGGAGCCGAGGTTTTGTAACTTTTCCTAAAATTGATAAAAGGCTAATGAAAAGTTGATTTTTTTTCAAAATGGTAGACACTAATCACGTGACTAACGTCTTTTTGACACGTGGTCGGGTGGTAATTTAAAGAAGTGAGTCTAGTTTTTGGCAAGATCATCAGGGATTATCAATAGTACCACCATTCGATTGCTCTCAATGAGAGCTTTCAGGTGATGTATAATTTTATTGATTTTGGATGACGTCAGCAATTTTAAATTTAATGACGTCATCAAAGTTAATGACGTTGTATAATTAATAACAAATGTAATAAATAAAATGTTATTGTCAAATTTGGTTCTCTGGATCGTTTTAAATGATTTTAAGGCATTTTAGAGTATTTGCACCAGTAATTAGGGCTTTTAATGAAACAATGAAAAACAGATGTAACTAAATAATGAATAAATGAAATAAACAATGAGTTTAAATAGATGTCATATTGCTGATTTTTGCTCCTTGATGATTCGTGATACACTCTAGAGCCATTATGGAAGGAATTATTAAATAAAGCCTTAAATATTGCTGATTTTGCCAATAGTTAGAAAATATTCCAATTTTCCGATATTATGACGTCATGGTGACGTCATGGATGAATAAAGAATAGATTTTATTGTGTAGATTTTGTTATTGTACACCATTGTACCTAGTCTCGCCATCATATCTGCATTATTCACGGAGTTATGAAGGGGGGTACTTTGTGACCTCCCTCCGGTGCTACAAGGGTCCAAAAAGCCCGGTATTATCATCATCATCATCATCACCATCATCATCATGTTGCTACTATGCACTACATTAAATTTGTATGGCAGCAAGAAATAAAATTAACAAAAATAAAAGAAACTAATCAACTAAATTAAATTAAACATAACAGAACAGAATATATGAATAAATGTAACATAAACATCTGGGCATTATACTTGATTCTAAATTGTCTTTTGCCAATCACATTCAGTCAATTATACTTAAATGTAGACGCGGAATAGGAATGATAAAGTTCCTCTCAAAGTATTTGCCTCACAACACACTCTAATTGACTTGTACAGACTGTATTTTCGATCACATTTAGATTATGGTGATGTTATTTACCACATCTCACCCAAAAAATGCGAATTCAGTCAAGATACTTCGCTGAATAATCACATGGAAAAACTTGAGTCAGTTCAATATTCTGCTGCACTTGCAGTGACTGGCGCATGGAAAGGAACATCTCGTGAAAAACTCTACGAGGAACTTGGCTGGGAATCATTAAGTCTACGACGTTGGAGCAGACGTCTTGTACTTTTTTATAAGATTGTCAACAATATTGCCCCAGATTGCACAAGATACCCCATACTGCAACTACAAGAAGTTACGTATTCTTTTCGTGAAGCAGATATAATTCGACAGATAAAGGCAAGAACGACGAGATTCAAAACTAGTTTTTATCCCGACTGTCTCTCTGAATGGAACACGCTTGACCCAGATATTAGATTATCATCACTGAGCATTTTTAAAACAAAATTGTCGAAACTTATTCGACCTACTCCTAAACTAGTGTACGGAATTCATGATCCAAAAGGTCTAGCTATTCTCACTCAGTTACGAGTAGGACTCAGTAAACTAAATTTTCATAAATTTAGGCATAACTTTAGAGATACAGTCAACCCTTTGTGTCCCGCAAATGATGGGGTAGAAGACCCGGAACACTACCTGCTGCTTTGTCATTCTTATAACGGGCCTAGATATGATCTTCTCAATAGTGTAAATGCAATATTGCTACCTCGTGGTTTCTCCTCTCTTTCAAATGAAGTTTTACTAAAATTCATTTTGTATGGTGACGAAAGGTTAACAATTGACATCAATAAGAAACTACTCGAGGCAACCCTAAAGTTAATTCATGCTACAGAACGCTTCTAAATGTTCCATTGCTGCAACTTCCCATACATTAGCACTTACTTTTTCTCGTTGAATTTGTATTTGTAATATTTCATTTAGTTTAGTTAATTTTAGATTTTTATTTTTGTGTAAATGCCGCAGGGTTGATATGCACTACCATGCTCCTTGCGGCATGGGCGATAAGAAACGCGGTATTTAATTCCTAAAAAAAATGTCTTCCTGTGTCCCTGTGCCCAATCCCCCTGTGTCCAATCCTCCCTGTGTCCCTATGCCCGTGAAGGTTGTCGTTGTTGTGCCTGGTTTTCCTTGTTTCCCTGTGTTCTGATTTAAGTGACTGTGAACCACTGATCTAAAAAAAAAGACTGGATCGAGCTTCTATTGATCGAAAAATCAAGCCAGCCAAATATGCGGCGGCCATCTTTGGTAGGTTCCACTGCGCCGTTTGGACCTAGCTTATCTAAAGAAGTTACCAAGGAAAACAGCGATGTTGTCAATGATCTGAAGTGACTTTAAAGGTTTGTTTGCTTCGACTTTACAAGGGTAATGCATTATTTTACAATTGTTACTTTATTTGAACCGTGTTTTACGCTGTAGAGACTTATATTTTTTGCAGAAAGCGTTGCTGTAGCACTGACGACTAATAACCAGCTAGGCCTAATAAACCGCGTTTGTTAGCCTTGCTTAGCTAAAACAAATTTGGAATAAAATAAAGTGATCAATGTTTTTAACTGATATTAAAACAACATTTGGAAGCGAAACATTTCTTGAAGCTGAGCAAATATTATTTGATGATTATTTGTCAGAATTCGTGGTGAAACAAGGTCTCACTATAAGTCCAGACCAGCACATCCTACTTTTTTAGCCTACCGCTACGGCCTAAGTTAGTTTAGCTTGATGTTTACAGCTTTAAAGTAACAGCTTGGTTTTGGTTACCATGCCTGTAAAGGCTGTAAAACGAAACTTTGGACACGAGATGCTGCTGCTTTCATGTAGCTGGTTTAGGCAATTATTTTGCAGTAAATCTATTTGCTTTGCAGTAACTTTGAGACTGTATCTCAACTGCAAGGCTTGAAAGGGATCTCCCTTTTGCAAATAGAGAAATGAATTATATTTTACGGATCTTACTGGCACTTTTGGTTGTATTTCCTAGATAGCATATATATCACTGATGCTTGAATAGTACGAGTTTGGTAAGTTTCTTTCTAATTCGAGTACCAGTAAGTTTTTGTGTTGTTTCTTTCCCTAGGTGATGCAGCTTCACTTTGCAATAGCATTTGGCGATCGTTTTTACAAGGGTGAAAATATGGTTATCTTCAACTGCGCAGTCAAACATGTGTTCATCCAGTTGTTTGAAAACTTTTGTCAAATCAAGATTTTGTAAAACAGCAAATGAAATTGCGTCTGGAATACCCTTGCAATGAGGAAGTTGACGACTTGTAGCAGCAAGCATCCGTTCAAAAGACTTCTCAGTCTCCTCACATACAGTAATTATGCTGCGGCTGGGCTTAAACAATCCACCACGATCTTTGAGTTTAAGGAACTTGGACTCNACCATGCCTGTAAAGGCTGTAAAACGAAACTTTGGACACGAGATGCTGCTGCTTTCATGTAGCTGGTTTAGGCAATTATTTTGCAGTAAATCTATTTGCTTTGCAGTAACTTTGAGACTGTATCTCAACTGCTAGGCTTGAAAGGGATCTCCCCTTTGCAAATAGAGAAATGAATTATATTATACGGATCTTACTGGCACTTTTGGTTGTATTTCCTAGATAGCATATATATCACTGATGCTTGAATAGTACAAGTTTGGTAAGTTTCTTTCTAATTCGAGTACCAGTAAGTTTTTGTGTTGTTTCTTTCCCCAGGTGATGCAGCTTCACTTTGCAATAGCATTTGGCGATCGTTTTTACAAGGGTGAAAATATGGTTATCTTCAACTGCGCAGTCAAACATGTGTTCATCCAGTTGTTTGAAAACTTTTGTCAAATCAAGATTTTGTAAAACAGCAAATGAAATTGCGTCTGGAATACCCTTGCAATGAGGAAGTTGACGACTTGTAGCAGCAAGCATCCGTTCAAAAGACTTCTCAGTCTCCTCACATACAGTAATTAAGCTGCGGCTGGGCTTAAACAATCCACCACGATCTTTGAGTTTAAGGAACTTGGACTCAGTCTTATGACTTTTGGACCCCAGTGCTTCACAGCAAGAAACACACAAAATTTGCTTTTTTGTCATCTTTGCAACATAGCCAGCTATGTATGAGATTGAAGCCTGTTTGAACTCGGAAAGAGAAGCTATCTTTGGTGCATCACTGTAATCATGGTCATGCGGCACTGGTGGCAGAGCTAACAAATCATATTTCCTTGTTATGGAAGCATTGGTGATACTGACATTTGTTGCTACTGAAGAGTTTTCTCCGATAGCAAAGAGGATATCTGTGGGATCTTGCTTGGTGCAATTTCCTTTTCCTCCTTCAATGCTACTTCGAAGCAAAGGACGCTTGTATGCTGCTGTAAATTGCTGTGTTGTTGGATTGTTATTGAATCCACCGGCTGATCGTACAGCTCCAAAGAACAGCTCAAGATGGTCTTGACTGAACTTGTACAAAAGAAGGTACTTGAGAGGTGCATGCTGCTGCTCGACTAAACATTCAAATAAACCTTGTGTGCTTCGTATTCCAACCAAAAATCCTATGAAGCCTGTTTTTCTTCTGGAGTAATACATTAATTTTCCAGTTGCGTATTTAAGTCTAAAGATATACCTGAATGCATCATCTAAGAATGTGTTCCAGATCAATTTGTTCTTGACACGTAGAGCTGACCTAAAACCTTTTGCAAATGGATTGCGAGAATTCAGGACATCAAACAATCTGTCAAATATACGAATGAATTTAACTGTGGCTTCAGACCCTTGAAATTGCTGCAGTTTTAAAGTTGTTGTGCAGTATTCAATTGCATCTGCTACACTGGAGCTAAACGTTTGAGCTGCAAGATTTACTTTCAGTTTTTGTTGTTGCCACTGCATATGGGAGGCTTTCAATTTATTACCAAGCCTGAGACATTCAGTATCCTGCAGTTTATGAAGCTCACTGACATATCGCCAATCAATTTTCCCACCATCTTCATCTAACAGCAACCTAAATTCACCTAACGTATTTCGAACAAGTTTCAACATGTGGCAAATGTCCAGAAACACAAACACTTTGCTATTTTCATCAGAGGGATGTGAAAAGCTAACTCTTAGATTATGGGGGTCTAATCTAGCCCCTAGCTCTGATAACATGCTAAAATGACAAGATGGGCCATCACAGGTAACAGATACAACCTGTGCTCCAGTGTCCCATAACCTCTGCAAGCAAACTCGAATGAGGTTAGCACGCTCTGAACCACTCAACCCATCAACAAAGAAATATGCAAGAGGAACTTTCCATGCCCCATTTACACAAACTGCCATAAAGACCAAAGCATCTTTTGCCACCGGAGATGTATCATCATCCTCATTGCCATTTCCCAGGTCAACATAGCCCCTAAATTTTTCACCATCCCAGGCTACATGCTTCTTAATAGACATTTCATCCAACATCAAAGAGCAGACCACTCTTGTTCCAGCTTCCTTTGCAGCCTCAAATTTACTCTTGATTGCTAAGAAGGATGGTTCTGTGAACCCAGGCTCTGCGGGAATCTTACTATACCACCTTCGTATTTGTGCTGGGTGTGGTAAACAGAGGTTAAACGTTTTGCGGACAAATTCATAGGCTTTTGTGGAATAAAATTGCAATGTTAGAGCAAAGGACTTCAATGCAGGTGGATATTTACAGCCTCTACCAGACTTTTTACCAGAGGTTAATCGTTTCATCAGATCTAATGGCACTCCTGAGAGTGTTTGGTTCAACTGATCTTTGCAACTATCAGAAATCATTCCTCGTTTGCTGAGATGTTTGACAACGGATTTAAGGGAACACACCTTGATTTTTAGTCTACGTGACTTTTGCTGGGAAACTTTCAACTGTTTCTTAACTTTTTTTAGAGAGCAAATGCTTTTATCTAACTTCTTCTTGAGTGTCCTTGGCGATTCATTGACGAAATAGCTATGGTCATGTGCATGGTCTAATTTTGCTTTTTTTACCGGGGTTATAATTATAGCAGCATCAGCATCGTTGAATGAAGAATTACTACCATTACCAACATCTTTTTCAGTATCCAAAGGTAAATTTCGTTTTTTTGGGGCCTTTCGTTCCTTTGAAACCTGGAACAAACACCTGAATTTATAAAATCTTGTGAGTGAAGTGTGGCAATAGTTATAGCAAATAAACATAAATTACTGTATTAATTAAACTAAAATGCCAAGATTATAAAACACTAAACGTATCGGGCATAACCCTTCATCAGTAGACAACTGTCTACTGATGAAGGGTTATGCCCGATATGTTTAGTGTTTTATAATCTTGGCATTTTAGTTCAATTAATACAGTAATTTATGTTTACCTGAGTTTATAGTTCACAGAAAATTTTGAAACATATCAAAATATTATGTTGCTAGTAATGGTGTATTGACCTATTTTGGGATATTGTAATTCAATGGTTCTTTTGTTGGATGCTTCTTTGGTTGAATTATGCTTGTGCACAAAAATTATACTAAACTGGGCATATTGGTACAGTACAGGCCTTATGTACATTAAAATCAAAGAATTCTCAAGGATTGATTCTTAAGGATTTTCCAAATGGAGATAAGGATTTGAGAGGTAATAAAGAATGCATGAATTCATAAATAACATAATTCATTCTTTAGCAAGAAAACAATGCTAATATATGTATAAAGCCTGTACTGTACCACTGGGGATCATACACCCCTTTTCCCCACCATCCAAGCCAGCAAATATTGTTAGAAACTATAATAATATTATGAAAATCAAGTTGCCACAGGAGTAGCTCTACAAAAAATGACTGGTTACATTTCCTTCATGTTTGCTAGGAAATTATTTTTTGAAGTAAAAACATTTGCACAGTATATCAGATTTCCCTTCAAATTTGATTCAAGATAAAGGCAAATTCATGGATAAATCATTTTGTTTTGATCTCATTCAAAATACAGAAGTATGTTGAAATCAGTGTTAATTTGTTAATTAGTTTACATCATTTTTTAAATTATCAAACATTATAATTGGAAGAAGACATACTTTTTGTAAATGTTCAGGAAATGTTTTGAATCTTGTTGGTTCTGCGTCCTTCTTCAATTTGACCATAGACCTGGTTCTGTCAATGTCAGATTCACGGAAATGGTCTGAGCAGATCAAGGAATGAGTTGTGGGGGTCCAATCGTCCCAACGTATTTGAACAATCCATCTTTTCCGCCTTTCAGGATCGCGAGGAAACCTGTGTACGGTACAATAGTTTTGTAAACAAACCTTTGCGATGACATGGCCTAAGCAAGGTAGAAATTCATAAGTAAATAAATATAAATTTGAGCACTTGTGACATCGTAAAATTCAAAGCCTTAAATTATTTTCGCACTTTAACTTTGTGTTTTGAAAATAATTCTTTTTATGTACCCAGGCCTAGCCATAAACATCGTCGTATGGGCTCTATACCATAGCAGGCCGGGAATCGGTATCCCATTTCAAAGCAGAACTGCTGCGTTGTAAAAAAGCCAAGAGTTATTTTCTTATCAGTTTTGGAAGATAATCTGAATCAGGGATCCCTAAAATGGTAAGTATTGATCCCTGGATTGGTAAAAATTAAAATCTCATCTGTCGCAAGGCAAGGGGAAAACATTTAGGCCAATGCAATAAAAATAATTTCGAATATACTTACGCATGAAATGTTCTTGGGAGCTTTCTTTTAATCCCAGATTCATCGTCATCACTTCCTTCGCTATCGCTTCGATTATTTTCGATGTATTTCGGTTTTTTCCTTTTTTTACACCCAAAGGCACAGCACTGAATTCCGAATTCCACGTTTTCTCTCCATGATTCGTATGTGATTTGGCATTTCCCGCGGTTTTTGGGACCTACCAAAGATGGCCGCCACTCATTTTGGCTGGCTTCAAAAATTGTTAAAGCGAAACAATGGGTTGCTCGATCCAGTCTTTTTTTGAGATCAGTGCTGTGAACTGAAGAAAAGAATGGGTAAGAAGCGCAGCTCGTTCGAGTTTGATTTTACCGTCACATGCTCGTCACACTGAGATCACCATATATGGAAGAAATGTACCCTTGCTGACGTCACCACCTGGACACGAAAAACTTGAGAGTCAACCAACGTCGAAAGAAAGACGGGGTCACAACAACAACGGCAAAGGAAGCAGCGCGCTCAAGTTTGAAATTTTAACGGTAGCATTCATTTCAAGATGGCTGGTGAAGACTTTGGTTTGACTGGTGCCCATTGCATATCATGTCAGGATTTCAGATACAGGTAAGATTTAAAATGATAGCTCTTTGTCAAATGTTTGATAGTTGTTGTGGTCATTATTTTGCGACTAGCTTCAGCCAAATACAGCTGAAGGCCGGCCTAGGCCAATGGTTTTGAGTACTCATCAGAGACTAAGCTGAGATTTCAAGCATTTTATCATCCAAATGGAGTATAAACAATAACCTATAGGCCCTAATATTTGGTTATCCCAATTAATGAAACTGGGACTGTAGTTGATGAAACTGGGTGATTTTCCCTCAAGCAGAGCATATATTTGCATGGCTATGGCTCTTCCCCAGGGTGAGGATTTCCAGGTCTGCCAAGACCTAAACCAAGACCTAAATTTATAGTAGTTTGGAGCATGTTTTTTAATACCTAGGGTTTTCGACTAGTGTCACACCCTTCCTGGTGGGCATTTACATAACACAAATTATAACCCAAATATGCAATTACACCCAGGTTTGCACAAAAGTGCTTCTTTTCAAATATTCAAAAGCACTGGAACATAGAAGGAAATAATTTGTTATTTAAAAAAGTTAAGTCTTTAAATATTTGGCTGATAATTAAGACATGGTGACATGTATTAGTAGTAAATGTATCAGTTGTTTGTACGTGCGGCTATGATTATTTAAATGTAAACGAAGATATTGATAAAAGATAAAATATAAGCCTTGAATATTATGATTAGACGTTTCGGGCATAACCCTTCATCAGTAATAACGAAGTAGAGTACGATAAAGTAGGAAGAGTAGAAAAAGAACGCTTGGTAGAACAGGTATATTAGTAGAATGCAGAAAAGAATGCGACGCAAGAATGCGACGTAAGAGAAAGAGTAGAAGATTCGAAAAGAGATCTTACTACAAAATGAAGCTATCAAAGATACTAGGATATAAATGAAAAACGTTTGTTAAGTCCATGTGGCAGAAGAGTCCCCAATTTAAAAATTATTCTTTTCTCTAATGTTTTTCTCTTTGTAGCATCTTTATCTGCGTATAACAAGCCCAAAACCGGCATATTCTCCGTGGAATGTCTTAAAACGTGGAATGTCGACATGTATTAGTNGAGTTCTTATGCAAAACCTTATTTATTGTTTTCCACATAGCCTTCGGATTGTTTTGGGTTTCATCAATAAGGTTATGGTAGTATTCCTGTACCCTTTTACGAAGTTCACAAGTGACTTTGTTCCGCAATTTCTTATAGTCTGACCAATAGGAAGCATCTTTCTCAGATCTCTTTTTAGCCAAATCACGTTCCTTCATCAGGCTTTTTAATTCGGCTGTAATCCAAGGAGCATGATGGCTAGTTACCTTTCTACGCTTTAATGGTGCATGCACCTCTAGAAGGGACGAAATAACACTATTAAAAACTGAGGCCATGAGATCAGGGTCGCCATTAGTCGGAGCAAGAATCTCGTTCCAGTCAATGGCTGACAATTCGTCCAGGAATAGTTGCTTATCATAGTTTCTAAGGCTACGCGTTTCGACTTGTTTTACCTGCTTATCTATAAGTCGCTTTGCATTTATTTTCCTTATTGCAAAGATAAGGTAGTGATCCACCATCCCTAGCTTTAGCACATTCGCTCTCAGAATGTAATTTGGGCGATTTGTGGCAAAGTGATCTATGAGAGTCTTGGAAGTATGGGGAGCGCCATCTTTCTCCACCGCAGCTACCCTAGTATATTCATTTATTAGCTGCTCAAATTGGAGCTCGGAATAGATTGATTTTATGCTTTTGGTGCACCCATCCTTGCGATTTTTTAGATCACAGTTAGTGTCCCCGATCAAGATAATCTCTTTACCTTCTGCATCTACAGCAGAGAGTAGGTTCCTTAATGCCGCGAAACTCTCCTTGTCATTGCCCGGGGTGGGGGGTCTGTACCAACAAATAACTATAAAGTAACCATCTGAGCCTAATAATTGTGAGGTGGAAGTTCAATCGCGCGACTAGGCCATCGTCTCGTTTAAAGACGTCCAGCATAGCCAACAACTGCCTTACGCTTTCCCATGAAAGAAACCTGACAGTGCATGTTAAACAGACAGCACACGTCTTCGTAACTTAACGATTGTTATTAATCCTTGTTTGGCCAGGTACCAGCAGTCTAAACTCTTCCTTCTCCCTGTCGTCCAGATTTCCCCCAGATTTCTTAAATTTCTTTCTCCTGCAGCCTAAACACACAAACATGAAGGCCGCGACACACAACAAGGAGATGATGAAACGGGTGTTTCGTTATGTATAATATTGGCTTTGTCAGTGTTGACTCTTTCAACTATGAGAAGGTATTTTCTCAAAGCCCAACTGCAAATTTCTCGTTCTCTGTCATCAGCACCATGCTTGTCGATTGTATTTTTTAACCCCCGGTTCTTCAACGCTTTCAATGCAAAGTAGGCCATTTGTGTCCCTATGCGCAAGGTCAGCTTAGGTCAGCCAATGTGACGAGCATGCGGCCGTGGAAAAACAGAGAGTTCTATTGTCCCCAGACTCCCGTTTCCTACCCATTCTTCCTTCTCTCTCTCCTTCTCTTTCTCCTGACGCAACAACAACAACCTTCACGGGCATAGGGACACAAGAGGAACATTTTTTTCAACAACAACCTTCACGGGCATAGGGACACAGCAGGAAATTTTTTTTTAGGAATTAAATACCGCGTTTCTTACCGCCCATGCTTGCGGTATAGTAATTGTAGTTTGTCAATGTTGTATTTTTATGAGAATGTATATGAAAAAAAAAAATGTAACAAATGTTAATTTAAAGGTGTGTGTACATCCAGGCAGATATAAATCAGGCTAGTGATATTTGGCTAGTTTTCCCCTAATATCATTAGCTTGGATTAGGTACAATGCTAGGGCGGCTATTGTGTCGTTATCGTTAGAGCTCATGATCTCCTGGAATTGTAAGTTAGTTTTTTTTTTAGATAATCAATTAAAAATTTACAATACATATTACTAACTACACTACTTACAAAACACTATGCGATACTACTAGAACGATACCCCGGGTAGCAATAGACTGTGTCTACCCCGCGGCCATTACATAGAGGTGAGAAAAAACAACACACAAACAAAAGAAAAGGACAGAACTACTAACGTCTGGCTCAAATTAGATTTCACATGAAAGTGTCCGCAAATGAAACATTTTAAGTGTTTGCATGGTTTATTTCGTTATCGCAGATCTCATGTGACATCTAATTTGAGGCAGACTTTAAACTACACGACGGGAATTACAGTATGCACATAGGAATATTAACTAAAAGGGGACATGGTGGTTGTGTGGCTTATAACGGAGTTTAACATTTCCTAATCGAACCGACCAGTTTTATGGATGAACCGTAGAGTTAAATGAATTTACTTATCCCATGAGATAAACAAGCGGTTAGGTCCCCCTGCGATAAGTAAACTGCAGTACTGCATGGAATAAAGCCCAAGGGACTACAAGGTATATAAGCAAAGAACGAGGTTAAAGTTCACACGTCGATAGTGATTCTGTAAGTTAGACTTACAACCCCACCCCGCCCTCCCCTCCCCTCCTTCGGAGCCTTGATATTTTATGATATTTGATGATATTTGATGAGAGATTTTGTTTGGGAGCTCGACATCTAAATCGCTAGACTGACCATACTGTACTACAAGATGTTGTATCTTAGCGTTAGTTATAAAGTAGTGTTGATAAGTAAATAAAGTTATTTTTGTTTGAGTTAGACGAATTAGAAAATAACAGTAGTATATTTCCATTAACTTCATTGGGAAGGTCTTTGTCGCCATACAATAAAATCTGCATTAAAACGTTGTTTGGAAGATTGGTATATCCGAAAGGTCGTACCAATTCGACAACTCCAGCGAGAAGATCTCGTCGTTGGATATCAAATGAAGGGCAGAGCACCAAAAAGTGGTCCGTATCCTCGATACCATCGTTCGTAGGGCACATGGGGTTTATGGTATCCCTAAAATTGTGCTTGAATTTGTGAAAGTTTAATTTGCTGAGCCCATTCTGAGTTGAGTAAGATAGGATAAACCTGTTGGGTCATGAATGCCAAATATAGATTTGACTGGAGGTCTGATTATTGATAGAAGCTTTGTCTTAAAAACAGCAACAGACGGTGCAAGTCTAATCTCAGGATTAAGTTTATTCCATTCAAACAAGCAATGAGGATAGAGGCTAGATTTAAATTTTTCCGTTCTTGCCTTTATTCGCCCAATGACATCCTGGTTGCGAAGAGAGTATTGCGACTGTTTCAGAGGTGGGATTGGATCCTTGGTATAAACGGGAGTTAGATTATTCAGGATCTTGTAGAAAAAAGTAAGGCGTCTGCTCCATAATAATAATAATAATAATAATAATAAAAATAATAATAATAATAATAATAATAATAATAATAATAATAATAATAATAATAATAATAATAATAATAATAATAATAATAATAATAATAATAATAATAATAATAATAATAATAATAATAAAACGAATATTTATACAGGATGTACACTTCAACAAGTTAAAAACTGCTGTTATCACTGTGTGTCCTGTGCCCTATGCCTAAATGTTAGCACCTTAAATTTTTACAATTAAATGTGAATCTCACAAAAAGTAATAATACAGATGTATAAAAAAACCAGATCAAACAATTTACATTCAAAGTGTAGGATAATTATCAAATAAATGTAATTTAACCCTATTTTGGTTGGGGGGGCCAATTTGCCCCCCCCCTAGTAGATTTTTTCTGATAACTCCGCAAGGTTAAATATTACAACAACGAAACTCTATGAATTTTAGCAACTACCTATTGTGCAAGTACTCATAAAGTTTCATTGAAATATTTTGACGAATGAGGGGGAGGGAGGCAATTTTCCGGGACTGACCCTGTCAAAATCGCAAATTCTCAAATCTCAATTCTCGCGAAAAAAGTAGCAAAAGGGGGGGTTATTTTGCCCCCCAACCAAAATAGGGTAGTTCAGATAGCCCAACCACTATAGGGTTAAAATGTTCTTTAAGCTTTTTCTCGAATTCCTTGCAGCTCTCAATTTTTCGAAGTTCCAGCGGTAGTTCATTGTACTCCTTCGCACCCATAAACAGAAATGATTTTCGTGCATACTCAGTTTTGATACTTGGTAGAATTAAGGTGTATTTATTGCCTCGGGTCTGCTTTTCGTGCTCCTGCAACGTGAAATAATTCTGGAACTGTTCACATGTGTCGTTGTCGAGACATTTTCGTACAAGCTTGCAAGCCCTAGTCTTGTTTGCATTGACGACCGAGGTAAGCTTCTGGCTTGGCTTTGCATCTCCAGAGACTATTTTCAGCGCACGTGAGTGAAATGACGAGAGCCTGCTCAACTGGGTATTGGTGTGTTTCAACTGTAGTATGCCACAGTATGTGAATGTTGGCAGTATCATTGAATGATAGATTGTAGCAGATGTGGCTTGATCAAGATATGATCTTATTTTTGCCAAAAGTAAAAGTCGTAGCCTACCAGATGCTTTTTTGAAACAAGTATGGAAATTCGAATTCAGGTTTAGCGAGCTGTCTACGCAAACACCAAGATACTTGTATTCAGTTGTGTTATTGATGACATCTTCTGTGACTTAGCGATTCCCAGCCAAGCTCTGTGTACAACTTTTCTCGCGATGTTCCTCTCCATGTTCCCGTAATAGCTCGAGCAGCAGAATACTGAACAGACTCTAATTTTTCCATTAAGCTTGGTAAAGTGACGCTACCACTGAATTCACATGTTTTTGCCCGATTATGATAAATAACATCCCCGTAGTCAAGATGGGGTCGCACATAGAGCTTATGTAATTCGTTTAGGGTATGTCTGGGCAGATATTTGGAAAGATATTTCAACAAGCCAATACCTTTTCTTGTTTTAGAGATAGCTGATTTGATATGAGCAGAAAAAGACACTTTTGAATCTAGAATAATTCCTAAATGTTTATGTTCATCTACTTTCATCACTGGTGTGTTATTAAAACGAATTACTGGATGATTAGCTTCAATCTTTTTCCTTGAAAATATCAATTCTACAGCTTGTTTTTGCGGATCGGGGTTAAACGACATCCTCCAGTCATGAGTCATGAGTCTTATCAATTCCAGGTCATTGTTCATATCATTGGTAGCTGTATTAGAGTCTTCCACTACAGTGAACAACGACATATCATCAGCAAATAGCTTAAAGATACACTTCAAGTCTTCAGTTAGATCATTTATGTATACAAGGAAAAACAAGGGTCCTAGAATAGAACCATGTGGTACGCCCGCTGAAATATCTCCCCAAATAGAACACTGCCCATTTAAAACAGTTCGCTGTTATCGATCCGTGAGAAAACTTTGAATAAGAGAAAGAAGTTGTCCAGACACACCACATCGTTTAGGTTGTAAATATGACCATCATGCCATACCCTATCAAATGCTTTGGAAATATCAAGATGCACTGAACGAACATCAAGCGGAGAATTACAATCAAATGCTTGAAAAATTGTGTGCGTTATGGAGATTAATTGGTTGACCGTTGATTGAGTCACCGGGACGAAAACCTGATTGATTTGGGTTAAGGAGGTCACATGACACAAGATGTGAGTATAAAGAATCATAAATGAGTTTTTCAAGTATTTTCCCAAAGATTGGAAGTAGAGAAATTGGACGATAGTTTCCTTTTACATTTTTCTCATTCTTTTTATGAACAGGCACAACATTTGCATGCTTCCATATTTGGGGAAATAGACCACTCCTCAAGCAATTTGTGAATATTATCTTTAGTGGAACTACTAATGCAGCATCACTCAATTTTATCATTCTCACAGATATTTTTTCCCAGCCATGTGCTTTATTAGGATTAAGTGATCTTATGATTTTCAGTATCTTTTCCTCAGAGATAACACAGTCGTTTATCAGGGTAGTAGTTAATAGCGATTGTTGTGGAATTTCGCTGCCTGTGTCGATCGTCGTACACTGAAGTATGAAATAATCATTGAATAATTGTGCCTTTTCAGTAAAATCAGTTACAAATAGTCCATTCTCTAGAAGAGGTGGTATTATTGGAATTTTAGCCTTATTTAAAACGGTGTTAATTAAGGACCAATATGTTTTGCTAGAAGTCCCATAGGGTTGGCTAAAGTTTTACCTGCCTTAAGAAAATATTTGTTTTTAGCATCCTCGATCAATCTCGAGCCTTCAGCTATCATCTTTTGTATTCCTTCATGCTTGTCATCTGGCTGACTGTCCCTCATGAAGTTTTTGTAAGCACGATTCTTGTTCCTTAGGAAGTTTTTAACAGTCTGCGTTATCCAGGGTGCTTGGCGAGGTCGAATCGTTTTAACCTTATTTGGTATGAAATTAGAATAAATGTTAAAGAGAACTTCATTCAGCAATTTCACCTGTTCATTAGGGCATGTCATTTTGTCAAGATGCTCTTTCCATCGAAACATTTCAATGCTTTTCATAATGGCGGCGAAATCTGCCTTGTAAGTTAGTTGTAAGAGGCGCGAAAGAAGGTATGTAATAAAAGGTTCGATCTTAGGGTACCATAGGCCGGGCATACAAGGAGAAAATGTACCTCATCTTCAATTAGACCAAGGGAACAGTTTTTACAAATACGGTCATTGACATCAAGCCTTTTGTGTCTTCCAGTCTCAATCAATAATGTATGATCACTGCATCTAAATTTGCACAAGGTTTTACGGTATTCAAAGTTCATACTAACGGACAATTATTTTTCTAGCTTTAGTTGGGACTTGAAAGTTTTGTATGTGCGCAGCTTGCTATGTCGTAAGGAACCTTGTTGAGAAGAGGTTAGTTCTGACTTCCAAAAATTATGGAAAATTGTGAAAATCTTATCCTTAACAGTTTTGTTTTATTATTATTAATTCTTTCATTTAAAGTTGGCTAAGTAATTATAGCTATAATGGCTAATTAAGGCCAACTATTTACGAAAATATGTACAATGCTGTAAGAAAAATATAATTTACAATAAAAAACCTAAACCAGGATAAAAAGTTTTGCATAATCTGCAGTTGCAGGCTTGGCATTTATGGGCTTTAATAAGTCTTTTGAATATCTGAAGGGAGTCTGAATTTTTCAGTTCTGGTGGTAGTGTCTCCCATACTTTTTTCGCCACAAATCTGACCGTATCGATTCCAAGGCAGGTTGTTTTTGCCTTCGGTAGTTGTAGTTTATCAGAACACCTTAGATTGTAAGGCAGTTCTTTTTCTTCGAAAATTGTCTTCATGAAGCTAGGATTTAGATTAGATTTTGTTTTGTAGATCTCCACCATCAGCAACTGCAGGTTCCTCTGATGAACGGTTACCGAATTATCCATTTCCAATAAGTTTTCAAAACTAGAAACATTGTCCTTGTATGCGATTCTTAAGGCCCTTTCCTGTATTCTATTTTTTTTATTATTCAAATTTCTATCGTGAAACATTCAAGTCAGCGAGCAATTGCTAAATTGGGACATAACGAATGTCTTCATCAACAGTTTTAGCTTCTCGGGCTCCATAAAAACCGAAATACGAGTAAGAGCATGAAGCTTCTGACTAGCTTTTTTACAGAGCGTTTGGACATGTTTTTTGAAACTTAATTTCTTATCAAGATTGATGCCCAGTAGCTTCAGTTTACCTGGTTAGGGCTGAGAGAGGAAGGGTAATTTCAGAGAGTAGAAAGTCATATAGCGCCTAGTGCCCATTTAACTGAATTAAACCAGTAGGATATATTGCTTGGGAGGGATCTTGCCTCTTAATAGGGTTAATAGGGTTAAGATATAGATTAATAGGGTTAAGTTGTATTTTCCTGGTACTGGAGTTTCTTATTTTTTTGGCGATCTAATAGTTTAGTTTCTTATAAGGGTTTTTTAATAAAATAAACTACGTGGGTCCCCCGATATTTCAAAGATATGCTTCACAATTTTCAAAAATAGAGAAACTGTTGTTTGATCTAAAGAAAACTACAAATTTCAAGTCGGAAAAATATTATCTCCTAGAACTCTTGGATGTACGACAACTGAAAACAACACTTTGGTCTTTGGTTTAATTTAAAAAATTACTATGTTACTGAAAGTAATACATCGTAATACTCACCTGTAAGTTATATTACCATCCTCAAGTATACAAATGAGTCTATTTGAATGAGAATCGACTTCTTCTCAAAAGTGAATTGTAAATAAAGAAGCCTTTAACTTTCAAAAGGGCGTTTTTCGAAAATCTGAAGGGTGTGGTCTCAAAAAAGCCCCCGAACCCCCAGTTTTGCTCACTTCGCTCGCAATTTAGCCCCTCCACTTTAAAACCGCTCCACTGCCCCCCATTTTCACAGCGGCTTCTTGTTATTTTGTATCATTTCATTCATTTCATTTTATATTATTTAACCACGGTAGCCCCGTCAGTCCTGTGGAGACTGCTTTACAGCGGGCCGTGCAATAAGACTACAAAGTAAAAACCTAATTTACAAATTTTGATAACTTAAGTTAAATAGTAATAAAAAACTAAAAATGTCCATAACAAAATTTTACGAAATTAAATCAAAGAAAAAGTGAAATCAAACTCTCTGCAATGGCTCGTTTAACCTTTTTTGAAGGTAGGAAGAGAGGGTGCATGTTTTACATCCAAGCTTAATTTGTTCCAAAGCTTAGGTCCACGAAATGAAATAGACTTCTGCCCATTTGACGTTTTGAAAAGTGGAACACACAAGTCAGTTTCGGTGTTTCTCAGCCTCAGTGTATTTTGGGCTGAGTTCTTTATAAACAGCTTAGACATATTCCGGAGCAAGACCATTTGTTGACTTGTACATTATATTCGCTGTTTCATTTTGAATAATGTCAGACATTGTTGGCCATTTCAGCCTTTTAATCAGACTAGCTGCTGAAACATCATAGCTGCTATTTGTAACAATTCTAGCAGCACGATTTTGCAACTTTTGGAGAGTCTCAATTTGAATTTTCCCACAACATCCCCACACTGAGCTACAATAGCGAAAATGGGGCTCCACAATTCCTCTGTACATTTTACTTAGCGTTTCTTTTGGGAGAAATTTCTT
>REGM01000205.1:421338-473580 GCA_004194415.1 Aurelia aurita | reverse complement strand
AATAAACCAGATACAGTAACTAAACACAAGACAGTGGTTAAACAATTCAAAATACGAAGAAAATTAAATTTGGAAAGAATACAATAGAAATTCTAATTTCAATTATATACAATAGAAGAGGAATTGTAAGTGGGGGAATTTCTTACGGAGGAGCTCTCTCAGTAGCTAGGCTAATCGAGGAGAGAGCACCCCCTGCTTCAAAGATAACTATTGAAAATTGCTAATTCTTTCGAAGTTTCTAAAAATTTGCATAATGTTGACATTTTTATGGTTGGTAATTGTTTTCAAAGAAAAACGCTTTGAGTTTTCTACGAGAGACTTTAGTTAAGGCTCGAGAGACTTTAGTTCTCATGCAGTTTATATGTTCATCCCAAACAAGATGACTGTCCAACCGAACACCGAGGTATTTGGTGTTCTCAACGACCTTTATCTGAGTGCCATTTATGGAGAAGGAAGGCTGCTCAACGACTTCATCAGAAATCATTTTAAGCTTTGGACGGGATCCAACTACCATTGCATGAGTCTTAAGGACATTCAAGGATAGTTTTTTTCCCTGGAGCCAATCTTTTAAACAATTCAGATCTTCGTTCATAAATTATCTGTAAAAGAGGAAAAAAGTAGCAACTTTTATCCATGCTTCATACTGCATCGCAAAATGATGATCAAGAATCAATTGTGTGAGTCATCAATAGGGTCCTTTCCATTTAAGATCAACACAGATTAAAGCAAGCTGTTCAGATTTCCCTGAAAATATTGTCTTTGCAAATATTATCGATCACTCCTCAAACTCCGTAGTTATCTTAGAAACCGTTGAAACTGTCAGAAATAGAAGAACTTGACTAAAAGCATGAGCAAAGGTCTGTTTACGAATCTCGTATCTGCCGTTGTCTTGTGATAATTCCTTCATAACTTTGTACTACCTTTCTCGTAAAAACTGGTCGTAGGAAGGTTCCACTGTCATGTTCTTCAATTTGATGGACAATGTAAGGTTAATTTATGTTTCAGCTGTAAAAAACAAAATAGGTTTGTACTAAAGCAGGTGGTCATTGTATCCAATAACGCAAAACCGTCCCAAAGGGTCCCAAAACCGACAGTCCTGCGCTTACGAAACTTCCACTCCGGCAAGATGTACAGTAAATCCCTGCATATAAGAACCTACATAAATAAGAACATACAGGCTGTTTTTCCTAAATTATGCACCTTGTAATTAAGAACCTGTTTCAGTTTCATGAAAAAATATGTTCTTATTACAAGAGTAATAAATTTGACTTTTTGATCATCCTTGTTAAGTTTATTTTTGTCCCAGTTCGCTTCTAGAATCAAAACCTCCTCCCCTGTTACTTGTAAGCTTAGCATTAGTTATTAGGTCCTTAATAACATTGCCAAAACAAATAATATGGTTGAAAATCTCTTGATAATAACTCCAAAAAGGTTTACACAATGGACCCTTCGAATAAGAACCATTATGCCCTGAAATTGATCTAAATACCTTTCAAATAAGAACCTAATTCAGCCTGGCTCTCAAAAAAGTAGGTTCTTATATGCGGGGATTTACTGCATTCGAAATTCTTCTAAAAACCGGCAGTTTATGCAAGTTTGCTAGACAAAGGTACCGCCAGTTTGCGGAATATTTCAGTTTTCAGTATTTTTATCTTGACTGAACAAGACAAAGGTAGAGGGGTAGAGGTGTAGAGCTTGTGTTTAGCAACTTACGATATTTCAGGCCATTTTGCAAGGCCTGGAAAGGACAGATGATTTGTGGGTTACTTAAAGCGCTTGAAAGGAATCCGAAGATCTGATTTGTGGGTTACTGATGGGAAATATGGACAGATCTGACACATCAGCTTTCTCCCCAGAATTGGTTGTTCAAGCGGTAAAATCAGGCTCCGTGAAAAAAAGCTGGTCTGGTTTTCTGAATTCGTTTGGACAAACATGGGGTCAACATTTCTAAAGCACTTGCCCACAGCTGAATTTCAAACCCATTCAGTCATTGCAAAGGATATATGAACTAAGAATTTACTGAATCATCCAATTTCGTCCAAAAATTTCTTTCCTCGATTTGTTTTTAAAAGAAAAGAAACAGCTTTGCACTACATAAAAACAATTGGCCATATAAAAAAAAATAAACAAAGCTCGATAGAAATACTTTTTCGTTCTCGTTTGTGGGGGATTGCGTTGCAATTTGCGGTGGTGAAGTGCCTTTTTCACAACAAAAACATATCAAAATCACTCCAAAAAACAAACTCGAAAAACAAATATATAAATTCTTCATGTTTTTTGGAACGAATGATCTTGGAAAGAAGTCTAAATCTGAAGAAGAGATTGCAGAAAACATTGTAAATCTTGCGAAGAACATTGAGAGAAGCGGCATTAAGCCTATTGTATCCGCACTTGTTCCAAGATACGATGCTCTTGAGCCAAAACGTGCGAAGGTAAATTTTGTCTTGCGTGATCTTTGCGAAGATAATAAAATCTCTTACACAGATCATGCAAATATAGATCCTTCCAAGAATCTTAACCGTAGTAAAATACATCTGAATAAGTCAGGTGTAGATATCTTTACAAACAATCTGTTTGAAATTATCAAGGGTAACTTACAGCATTGACTAACGACAAATTCTGATATAACAGATATTGAGGATGCATGTCTGACATCTTCACCGAGGGTCCAATCTCATTCATACCGTCCCAGACCGCTCTCCGACAAGGGGCAACACTGCGTTGGGTCATAGGAAGGGTGTAGTGGTTGCAACTTTGAATGCGAATAGCCTTCTCCTCCATATCGACGAGATTCGTTTGATTGTCAAGGAGCTAGGTATACATATCCTGGTTATAAATGAAATTAAGCTTGATGTAAACATCGCCGATGAACTCGTTGGTATTGATGGCTATTTCATTAAAAGATGTGACCGAAATCGTAACGGTGGTGGTGTGGCAATCTACATAAAAAATAGCCTGTTCGACAAATGCAGTCTTTGGAATGACGTCCCTGTTTCTTCCCTTGGAGCTGTGTGCGTCGAATGCAAACCGGTTCGCTCCGCTACTTTTATCGTTTTAGCTTGGTATCGGCCCCCTGATGAGTCTGTTGATATCTTTCGTCAACTAAAGGAAACTTTACAGTTTCTGGATAACGAAAATAAGGAACTCATACTTCTAGGCAAGGGCGCCTACCTTGTATGAATTGGGTTTATTCGCAGTTCTAGGCGATACAAATTGTGACCTTTTGGCTAATTATTCAAGCGAGGAACCGGAATCTACAAATGGCATACCTGCACATTTTAAGCGTCTCGTGGAAATCTATGATCTCTTTGGTTTTCAACAGTTAATTAACAAAGCGACCAGAGTAACTCTAACATCTAAGACTTTGATTGATCATATTGCTACGATAAACAAGTCTAACATTGTTGTTTCTGATGTGAAAGAAATTAGTCTTAGTGATCACTATCTGGTCTACTGTGTCAGAAAATTATGAGGTGCTTCAAAAAAGCAGCAAAAAATCATTTCCACTAGACAAATGACAAATTTTTGTGAGGAGAGTTTTCTAAATGATTTGAAGAGTGTTGACTGGAAGAAGATAGTTACGAGTACTGATGATATAAACCAAATTGTAGAGCAATGGTCGAACATGTTTTCCATTATTCTGGAAAAGCATGCCCCGATGGGCAACAGACGTGTTTCTGAGAAGTTCTCCCCCTGGTTGACGAAAGAGTTCAAACTCATGTGTAAATCTCGGGATAGGCTTAAGAAACTTGCTGTTAGTTCAAAGTCCGATCTTTTGATGCAGGCTTATAGGCAGCTGCGCAATCGTGCAAATAAACTGAATGAGAATTTGAAGCGCGAATTTTTCACAAATAAGATCGCCTCCTATGATGGTGACCTAAAAAACACGCGGAAAACAATAAATCAAGTTCTAAATAAGAAGACTAAGACCACCCACATCTCATCCCTAGAGGTTAAAGGGAAAACGGTATCAGGGGCTATAGCTATTGCAGAGTCATTGAATAACTTCTTTTGTGATATTGGCGAGAACCTCGGTGACAAAATACCTGAGGCTGAGGCATCAAACCCTCTCTTATCAAATGAGTACGAGGTTAATCCAAAAAGTTTGAAATTTCATTTCGAGCCTATCAGTATACCTCAAATCGAAAGCGTTTTCGGAAAATTTGACACCTCAAAGGGTTCTGGCCCTGATGGTCTGGCCAAATTTTTCTTGAAGATTGGACTTCCTGTGATAGCTGAATCCCTATGCGACATTTTCAACCTCTTTCTTGCCAATGGAGTTTTTCCAGACAGCTGGAAAATTGCGCGAGTTACCCCTGTCTTCAAGAGCGGTCAACAGGATGACAGTTCAAACTACAGGCCTATATCTGTTTTGCCATTTCTAGCTAGGCTATTCGAAAAGTTGGTCTATAATCAAGTCTACGCTTTTTTGATCAAAACTAAGCTTTTATTCTCAAACCAATCTGCATTCCGTTTGCTACATTCTGTGGTAACCTGTATGCTCGCGAGTACTAACGACTGGTAAGTAAATATGGATAACGGAAAATACATAGCAAATGTATTCATTGACCCAAAGAAAGCATTTGATACGGTAGATCATGATATTCTCCTAAAAAAGCTAATTAGGTATGGTATCAATGATCTGGAACATTCTTGGTTTGCTTCATACCTGAAAAAAAGACGGCAATTCTGCAAAGTAAATGGTGCATTTTCGCAGATAAAGGATGTCACGTGTGGTGTTTCACAGGGCTCATGCCTTGGTCCCCTGCTATTCTTAAATTATATAAATGATCTCCCTTTAGCTCTGCAAAATTGTAACGTGACTATGTATGCAGATGACACCAGTCTTTCATATGCATAAAACAATATAGACGATCTGAACCAATTTATGAACGAAGATCTGAATTGTTTAAAGGATTGGCTCCAGGGAAACAAACTATCCTTGAATGTCCTTAAGACTCACGCAATGGTAGTTGGATCCCGTCCAAAGCTTAAAATGATTTCTGATGAAGTCGTTGAGCAGCCTTCCTTCTCTATAAATGGCACTCAGATAAAGGTCGTTGAGAACACTAAATACCTAGGTGTTCAGTTGGATAGTCATCTTGTTTGGGATGAGCATATAAACTGTATGAGAACTAAAGTCTCTCGAGCCTTAGGTTTTTTGAAGTATGCAAAGAAATTTCTCCCAAAGGAAACGCTAAGTAAAATGTACAGAGGAATTGTGGAGCCCCATTTTCGCTATTGTTGCTCAGTGTGGGGATGTTGTGGGAAAATTCAAATTGAGACCCTCCAAAAGTTGCAAAATCGTGCTGCCAGAATTGTTACAAATAGCAGCTATGATGTTTCAGCAGATAGTCTGATTAAGAGGCTGAAACGGCCAACAATATCTGACATTATTCAAAATAAAACAGCGACTAAAATGTACAAGTCAACAAATGGTCTTGCTCCGGAATATCTGTCCAAGCTGTTTATAAAGAACTCAGCCCAAAATACACTGAGGCTGAGAAACACAGAAACTGACTTGCGTGTTCCACTTTTAAAAACTTCAAATGGGCAGAAGTCTATTTCATTTCGTGGACCTAAGCTTTGGAACAAATTAAGTTTGGATGTCAAACATGTACCCTCTCTTCCTACCTTCAAAAAAGGTTAAACAAGCCACTGCAGAGGGTTTGATTTCACTTTTTTTTTTATTTAATTTCGTAAAATTTTGTTATGGACATTTTTAGTTTTTTTATTGCTATTTAACTTAAGTTAGCAACATTTGTAAATTAGGTTTTTACTTTGTAGTCTTTATGCACGGCCCCCTGTAAAGCAGTCTCCATAGGACTGACGGGGCTACCGTGGTTAAATAATATAAAATGAAATGAAATAATATAAAATGAAAATGAATGATGTTTAAAGTCAGAGTCTGCTCCTCCGCACGTAGGAATCCCTGCTGGTTGCGCACGGTTAGCAGGTTGCCTATGAAGTCTGTTCCTTCATAGGTTATATAGGAATCCCTGACTCTGGGGTATGCTCCCAAACAGCGGGTTCAGAGGTCTGCTCCCTCTGCTGGTCCCCTCTAGGTCTGCTCCCTAGAGTTTTCATATCTTAATTCTAAGCACTTCCCTGCCACGAAGCGTTTCCAATACCCCACAAATTAGACCAAAACTTGTCCTGTAATTAGAAAGAGACGTATGATGTAATTAAATGTGGAATTACTGTCATATTGTCACATTGCACACAAAGAAGTGTCCTATCTATGTTACTATATCTCATATTTATTGAAAGGAAAACAATTAATAAACCAATAAATTTAGAGTCAAATTTGTCCCGACCTTCTTGAAACCGGACAGTTTAAAATTCAACCTCTTCGCGTTCAAAAAACGCAAAGCTCAGAAAATCTCAAGGGATGGCATTTGTCGCATGATCTGCCAACTATTTGCATAACTGGTTCTAACTTTCACCTCGTAGTTCCCCTTCAACAGAGCACCAACTAAATTCGCTCTCGTTTCAAACGAAATCTGGCGAGTTAGGCCACAGGTAAATAAACAGAGCACAACTTACTTTTTCTGCTTCCTTCAACCATGGGCGACAGAAACGGGATCCTTTCACCAGAATGCTAGACTAAGTAATGGCTGAGGAAAACTAAAATTGCGGGTAAGTACCATTTTGAATAATTTTTGGATGAATTTAGTCTATCTTAATTTGGAATGTCAAATAACTCCCGCCGTCAAATTCCTCCCGACGACACCCTATAATATGAGAGAATTCTGAGAGACGGCAGACATTCAGCCTCTTGACATCTAACTGTAAAAAGTACTTGTATCTTTCATAACCAAACATAGTTTCACCTTTCTAGCCAAGAGCTGTCAATCAACTGAAAAATTGATTATTCTGATTTACTATTTTTATTTTGGTTTTTCTACCGTTTATATGTCAATATACAGTATCGTAAGGCATTAAATTAATATCTCAAAATATCTTAGTTACTTACATGAATTGGGTCTGCTTTGAGATCTGGATAGCTCATTTCATCAGCTGAAAAAGGATATTGCCAAAGGTGAATCAGGGTAACCAATTGCAAATTTGCATCTCATCTTACAAACAACTTGAAGGACTATTATCATGAGTCCGAGCTTGAACGATAAGGGAGGGGACAGCTAAGGTGATACTAGCAAAATTGCGACCCGGGTCTTAAACTACCGGGTGTATCAGAAAAAAAAAAAATTTATTCAAAAATTAGTATTTTTGTGGTCTATGAATTCTTACTGAAAGATCAATACCCGTTGATGGAGTTGACGTGTTTGAACTCGAAGTTATTCCAAAACTGTACTTAAATTCCACGAAGGACAAGTGCCAGACAACTTTGATTTTCTTGGATTTCTCGCATTCTAAATTATTTGTAGAAAATACTTATTTGTTGCTTTTGCAAAATTTTTGGTAAACTGAGTTTTCGAATGAACTAACATACTTTCTTCAATGCTGAATCATATCTGAAAGTGTTTAAAGGTAACACATGTTCCTTAGGTTCACACCACAGTAAAACCGTGTTAGAACTGGGATAACGCTTTTCCTAAACTCGCTTTAAACTCATTTTAGTGACTTATCGCTTCCAACTGGAATCAAAGAATTTTGATTCCATCCAAATGCGTCAGGACATAAGGCAGCGACAAAATCTCAAATTGAGGCAAAATAATTTCGACGCATTTTTCAGTTGCATTTTTGATGCATTTCTAAAGCATTTTTCCTCTAGTGTGAAGCAGACTTTAAGCTTGGTTCACACTAGAGTAAAACGCGTTTAAAATGCATCAGAAATGCAACGGAAAAAAGCGTTGAAATTATTCTTTGTTTGTGCATCACGTAACAAATGTTGCAGAAGCAAATTTTGTGTTTTGGAAACAACAAATTTTCTTGAATTTTATCAAAAACATTTCTTGCTTCCTGAACGCAATTGCTTCCACAACAGACCTTGCCTCGTTTGCTAGCCTTCGCAAAACTGCTATTTCTTCTAGGGCGGTTTAGCGCATGCTCAGTTTAAAGAGCGCGTACGAAATCTTTGCATCCAATATGAAATGTTTCCCAGTTTGCGCGCCCTTGCAGCAATGCAAAATGATGTGCGTCTCTCCATTTGCTCGCAACAATGTTTTCTCGTTTGCGCCAGCTTTTAATTCTAAAATTTATTCATAACAGTGGCCAACACCGGGGCATTTTAAAAATGGCCTGCTTTTTCTGAAACACCCAGTATCAAAATGAAGGAACCATTAAACTACATGCGAATATTCATACTTTAAAATATTGGGATTTTACCAATCAAATAAATCTGATTAATGTACATTGAAAGGAATATGTGAAAAGCACAGCTTTTTGGGCTGATCAAGCAGAAAATTTTATCTGCAATAAGTTTTGCCATACAATGTTGGCAAGTTCGGCGAGGAATGTACGATGTAAGTGTTGAGATGACGATCCAAAGCATAGCGTCACAGAGTCTCTATGACTATACATAGGCCTCGTAGCAAACGGTAGGAAAATACTACACTCACATGGACACTGACAACAAGGAAGGTCTCTAAAACAAAGGAATAACTTATGCCCACTCAAAACATTATCAAGTTTTATTAAAAATAATGAAGGTTGTAACAAAACCATATTTTCTCTCCACAGTGCAATCTTCGTAGATTAAAGGCTATTCCTTGCCTTGTAGAAAGATACATGATTGAGCACTCTGGCCCTGATTTCTAAAAAAATCAGATCTCTCAGTAAGACCCTGTAAATACTCAATTGTTTACACTTTGACGGAAATAAGGGGGGTGGTTAATCATCAATGGCCAGCGATTGTCCACTTAATTCATTCCTCTATTTTGTTGGAGTGAATTCGTTTTCTTGGCAATGTTAGTTAAGTCTCAGGCGGTAGATCCTTTTTGCTAAGTTAACAGAAGTTCAGAAACATTTTAATACTAAATGATCCAATTTTAACCAACTACACTCATAACTTGCAATTTAGCCACGCACAAACAAAGTAATTAAGATTCAGAACGCATGATTCCAATAATTTTTAGTGCATAAATTCAGGCTTTAATTCTCAGGAGAAGTCAAGACGAGGACTGATGGCGGTAATTTTATCTTTCTCAGTTATTTCGCAACAAGAATGAACTAATTCAAATTCTCTTGAGGCGTGGACCACAAAGTAAGATTAAGACGAACTTTTCAAATTGAAAAATCCTCCATTACTGGATTGTAGCTTTAAAACTTTCAGGGCTAGGGTGCTCAATCAAAGATTGCAAGTGAGTACTATCTATGTAGAAATTTGAAATTTTGAAGAGGCGAAACAATAACCAAAACTATTTCATAATTGAAAACAAAATATAAATTCGAGTAGAGTTTTACTTCAGCATTCTTTTGATACATAATTTTGATAGATTTTACCCTCTCTCTGTTACAAAGTATGTTTTAAGAGAAAGATGGAAAGCTAAGATAGGAAATTTCAAAATATAATGCACTTGTTCAACGCTTCGCTTCGAAGCCAAAGGGAAGTGTTAAGCAAGTATTGTACCGGGTGAGTCAATAAAAACAATCCTCGTTTGCAAGGCCACTAATTCGTGGATATCAAGGTAAGAATATTGGCAAATATATTATTTAATGATGGACATATTCAAATCGATTTTAAAATTTAACTGAAATCGGCCACTCCGTTGTGAAATTGTGAGAGGCTTTCTCGAGAAAGCTGCTTTAAGAAACCTTTAAAACAGACCTAAATCGCGACCAAATTTTCCTGATATTTCTGCCTTTCAGTTATGACTTCAACACGTTTTAGCACGTGTTATCCTCATGGGAGGATGAAATCATCCCTGCTGTTATACTCCCAGGATGACACTTTTATCCTCCCAAAGGGATAACACGTGCTAAAGCATGTAAAAGCCATTGCTGAAAGGCGGAAATATTTGGAAAATTTGGTCGTGGTTTTAGGTCTGTTTTGAAGGTTTCTAAAAGGGGCTTTCTCGAGAAATTCGCTGATAATTTCAGCAAGAAGTGGCCAATTTCAGTCAGGTAACTTTTAAAATTGATTTGAGCATGTCCACTATTAAATAATATATTTGCCAATATTATTGTCTTGATGTCCAGGGAGCAGTGGCCTTTAAACGGGGGGGGGGATTGTCTTTTAGACCACCTGGTATATTTTTGAAAATCTTCATCCAATTCAAATGTTTTTTACAGACTTATATGTTAAAACTGAAAATGTGAAACTCACGTTTCTCGTTATCTTGGTCTCCCTGCTCACTGTCAAAAGACTCCCTTCTTGTGGAACTGTCTTCTGTACTTTCTTGCCGACTATCTTCTTCGGATAGATCCATATCGCATACTGCTATATCATCCACTTTACCTTGTTCTTTAGCTTCTAAAAGTACCAGATCGTTATCCAAAGCCTCTACACCTTCGAGTACTTCCTTGAGAATATCACTACCAGTTACATTTGCGTTAGTGAAAAGGGTATCTGTGTCAAGTCTAGATTTCTTTGCCGGAGTCGGATCAAGGCTTTGAACACTTTTGTCCACCGCTGTCGAGATGGCATCTTTCAGATTCACATTACTAAGCGTTTTATCGATACTGTACACATCGTCAAACATCTGATCATCAAAATCATTACGCGGCAAAGTTGATCGTACATCATCAGGGTTGTGCTGACTAGGATCGTTTACAGTGGTTGAAGTCTGATAATCAGCATTTGCAAACTCCAAAAGTGTAGCTTTCGTTGCCCCAATTGCCATTGGTATTAAACCTGTCAAGGCCAGTTTTGTATCACGAATAAGCTGCTTACTTTTACCATTAGAATCAAAGTCCCTTCCATCATTACTAACATTGTATTTAATTAGTTCTGCCTCGTCATACCAATTTAAAGTTGAACTAGACTCCTTAGGCTTATCGTCAGATGCATTACTATTAGTTGTGACGGTCATGTTAGTTATTGTTGGAATGGCACACAACCTTTGCATTTCACTATCTTCTCCAATCTCATTAGCTTCCAGCTTAGTCTGAATAAAAATTCCGGGAAAATTTTTGCTTGCTCCATTTTTGTTTTCCTCCCGAACTTCTCTTCCAATTCGCTCACCTATGTCAGTCTCGTTTCGACGTCCTTTCTCAAACACAGCTTCTAGTTCACAAACATTCTTGCTGCCATCGTCTCCCTTTGCTACTTTTGGTGATCCTACTTTTTCCTTCGACAAAACAAAACTCTCTTCATCACGTAGGTTCGCATTTACCAACGGATTGCTCCTTGTTTTGTCTTGATTTAAGCCCGCACGACTTCTACGGGAAATGTCACGACCAAAGCTATCTCTTGAAGGTGGGCACTCTGGGGATCGTGATCCTCTACGCCGTAAATGCCTGCCTGTCGAATATGAACGTCTTCCTCTGGAATAAGAACGCCTTTTTCTCGATGGAGATGGCCTCCCTCGAGATACTGAGCACCTACCTCGAGAGTAAGACCTCTCCCTCGAATAAGAACTTCTCCTTCTTGATCTTGACCTTCTACCACGGGAACGCGATATACGTCGGTAGGCTCTGTCCCTTGAGCATCCAGATCTTCGTGACCTGCCTCTCCTGTGGCCACTAGGAGATCTTGATGATGAAGGCGAGGAACTTTTATTTCGGCTATGTTTTTGAGAGCGACTCCTTTCTTCGGACGAGTCCCTTCTGTTCTTTGCACTACTTCTTAATGAACGGGCTATTCTCTCTTTCATTTTTCCTTCTACTCTCTTTCCTGCAGATTTTTTGGGAGAGCCATCTTCTGACTTGTCACTGTATACGACGTCTTTTCTTACACTGCTACGGAGCTTACGATCTTCGCCAGGCTTTTTATCGTCAATTTTGAAATCATTTTGAGTGGTTACGCCTTCAGTTATTACGGGTGACTCCTCTTTTCTTGATTTCTCTTCCTCCACATAATTCTTGTTGATATCTTCAGTCTTCTCAGCAACAGGATTCTTTTCCACCTTTTCAACTTCTACCACTTCAGGGGGTCCACTTATAACAGACTTAAGTCTTTTGCCTCTCCGTTTTTCCATTCGCAGTTTATTCAGCTTTGCCCTGAGGTCTTCTTCTTGCGAACGCGCAATATCAATATTACTCTCTGCCTCACTGACTGACATCTTAGGCTCATTTTTATCACAATCAACATCATCAGACTGCCTGTCGGCAGCAATAGTTATGCAAAGTTCTTTTTTACCCTCCAAAGGACTGATTACTTTTTCAACTAGCATATCTTCAGGCTGCTGAATATCCAATCCACCAAAGAATATTCGTCTTTTTGTAGGTATTTTTCTGCTATGGGTCTCCTTGTCCTCGTCATAATCAACAACACCAATGACCGCTGTTCCTTTAATTTTAGAGGAGTCCTCTGTAGGCCTTTCTGTTTTTTTCCCATCATTCACAACACTTTTTACAAACTCCTTACATGCAAGACCAATGTCATCGTCTTCTGATTCAAGAAATATTGAAACTGGGGTGTCTGCTTGTTCTGGCGACATATCTCCAGCCTTCTGATTGTTTTCCAGAAGATCTGCAACCTCTTGGTCTGCATTATCCTCCAGTTCTCGACTGTTTTCGGGAGATTGTGAAGCAGCCCCTTCTTTGATCGCAGGAGAGACATCTTCATAAGGGACATTATGCAAGACTGCAGACTTTTGGTCTGCATTAATATCCAGTTCTTGACTGTTTTCGGGAGATTTTGAAGCAGCCACATTTTTGCTCCCAGGAGATACTTTTTTGTAAGGGATCTTATGCTTGACTGCAGCCTCTTGTTCTGCATTATGATCCTCTTCTAGATTCTTCTCAAAAGGATGTGAAGCAAGCTCTTCTTTGCAGACGAGAGATACTTCTTCAAAGGGGGCGTTAGCATCCTGTTCTAGATTCAACTCAAAAGGTTGTGAAACAGCCTCTTTTTTGCTAACGGGAGATACATCTTCAAAGGGGACATTATCATCCTGTTCTAGATTCTTCCCAAAAGCTTGTGAAGCAGCCTTCTCTTTGCTAACTGGAGATAAATCTTCATCAGGGCCTTCATACTCGACTGTAGCCGTTTGGTCTGTATTAACGTCGAAGTTTTGAATCTTTTCGGGTAGTTGTGGAGTCCCTTCAGCAATCTCTTGGCCTGTGTCACCATCCAATTCTTTATTCTTTTGAGTAAGTTGTGAAGCAGGCCCTTCGATGCTTGCGAGAGACGCGTGTTCATTATGTGCAACATTACTGTGCACTTCTTTTGCACCATCCTCTGGAAGTGGCTGCTGCTCATATAACGCCAGGAGTAACATTTCTCTTTCATTTTCGTGACAAGCAACTTCCAATTCCGATTCTGCTTTGGAACTGGTTCCACTGCGATCTATCCACACATCAGTGCCAACATTTTCATTATCCCGAGTGCAGACGGGGGGTGTTTTTGTATCTTGATTGGTTCCTAGTTTTGCAGATATATCTACATCGCCACATGGATTTTCAGACATTTCCGCATCACATTCTTTGGATAGCTGTTTTTTTAATTCTTTATATCTTGCTACTAGCTCATCCATGGATCGCTCATCCTCAGGTTTGTCAGATAACTGCTTCCCAAAACCTTTGTTACTGTTGTTTTCGTTTTGATCTTTTGTATTGATATTCTGATCCAGGTCATCTTTGTTTGAGTTCACTGAACAGTCAGACCAATCATCTTTAGCGATAAGGCTCACAGGGCTATCACAAATATATTCATCAGCATCATCAATACTCTTATCTGGTAGGTCTTTTCCAGAGGATTTTAAGCTTTTACTTTTATTGTTACTAGATGAATCGTCTCTGGCATCCGATTTGCTTCTATTTAATCTTATTTTCTTACTTTTATTGCATGTTTCTGCTTCTTGTTTGTAAATCAAAAATGGAGGAGAGACGTTGGATTGTCTCCCTGATTCATGATTCCGATCTCTTTTTCTTTGACCTTCAGTCGCATTACGTTTGTAATTTGATAATTTGTTGACATTGTCTTCACGACGCGAAAAAGAATGACGTCTTCCAGAAGCAGTTTGATCAAAGGAAGTTAAATTTGATGGAGAAGCAGATGACATTAGCCTTGGATCGATTGCTGTGTTGTTGAGCATTGAGAACAAACTCTGCATGAAAGCGGGGGGCTGGGGTGGTGGTGTAAGGGGCTTGTATGTTTGGTAAGCTTGAGACTTGGCAGCCTGACAAGCTCTGAAAGCCATAGCCTGCTGCTGTACTATTTGCTGTTGTGCTAATACATGTTGTATTGCCATTGCTTGTGGTTGCCTCATTGCAAGTTGTTGTGCAAAGGAAATGGCATGTTGTTGTGCAATCCTTTGCTGATTAACGATTCTTTGCTGTTCTAAAATTCTTTGTTGTTCTGCAATCCTTTGCTGTTCTGCAATCCTTTGCTGTTCTGCAATTTGTTGTTCCTCTACGGTTCCAAGGAGCCCTAAACCTGATTCGGCTCCACCTGCTGGTTGCTTGTAAGACGCTACAGGACGTTGATGAGAGCCCATTAATGGCGGAATTGGTATCTTCGCAATTGATGGTTTGGTACCATTATTATCAGAGCGACTAGAATGAGTCGAACGCGAAGACATGGCTGTATCGGCGCCAGGGAGAGTTAAGGTAAGATCAGATTTTGCTGAGTTGATAGACTTAGACACTGCTTGCTTTGAGCTGAAGTCTTTATCTACTTGAAAGGCACTGTTGGTAGAGACTGCNCTAAAATTCTTTGTTGTTCTGCAATCCTTTGCTGTTCTGCAATCCTTTGCCGTTCTGCAATTTGTTGTTCCTCTACGGTTCCAATGAGCCCTAAACCTGATTCGGCTCCACCTGCTGGTTGCTTGTAAGACGCTACAGGACGTTGATGAGAGCCCATTAATGGCGAAATTGGTATCTTCACAATTGATGGTTTGGTACCATTATTATCAGAGCGACTAGAATGAGTAGAACGCGAAGACATGGCTGTATCGGCGCCAGGGAGAGTTAAGGTAAGATCAGATTTTGCTGAGTTGATAGACTTAGACACTGCTTGCTTTGAGCTGAAGTCTTTATCTACTTGAAAGGCACTGTTGGTAGAGACTGCAGCTTGTTCGAGTAGTGTTTTGCTATCTTTGGCCATTTGTGAATCAGTTTCACTGCTACTGCTGTCGGTAGAAGGCTTATATTCTTTCTGTTTGACAGAATCTAATGCACGACTGCATACAATGTTTTCCATTGTCTCATTTGATTTTGTCATGGATCTAGTAGTCTGATCAGATCTGAAAGGGGAGCCACTCTGCTTCCAAAAATGATTCGTTGAGAATCTAGAGCCTGTAGCCCTTTCTAATTTCCTAATCTCATGCTTAGCATCATCGGAAATCTCACAACCCTCAAATTCACTGCCACAAGATGAGCCAGAATAGTTGGCTTCATGATCTTTTCGTTTAAAGTTGGACGAGCTGGTTAGAGTTTCTGATGATGACAACGATACTCTTGGATCCTTTACAGCACTGGTGTCTAGCCATTGACTGTCGCTAGTTGAAACCATTGGGGAACATCCAGATTTAGACAATGTATTGGTAGGACCCACCACCGTGGAAGATGAAACCAGAGGGTCAGTATCGCTTTTCGGTGGAAAATCAACAATAGCACTTTTCTGGGAAACAGCTGGCGTATCAATATTCTGTGCTGTCGAAACGTCCGAGGACACACTTGCTTCAGAATCTGAAGTGCTACTAGCTGAAGAGTCTGAACCTGCAGGTAATAACGATTTATGCCTTGGGTCTTGAGGCTTGCCAACAATATGCCGGACCTCCTTTGCTTTGGCATACAGCTCATTTTCAATTTCATCGGACTTTATTGCTTCTTTTATCTCAGACGACACACGAATTCTGTTTAAATAATTTCCTATCGTCAAAGAGTTGGTAGAAGAAGAAGATTCCACAACAGAGTCGACGGAATTCAAGTTAGAACCACAGGTTTTCACAACTGACTCTGTCGCTGGGTTGCTGACAAAGTTAACTCCAAACTTAGTCATTAGCTTCTTCAACTCGACCGTGTGTGATGACAGAAATCCAGGTGGAATGGAATCTTCTGTGGTCTTGGGTTTCAGGCGGGGATCATGCGGTTTTCTAACAGAATCTCCACTTGTGTCAGAAGATCTAAGATCAGAATCTCTATAAAAATTCCCACCAGTGATTACAGTTCTTTGTGGGTCACAAGACTCGACGTTTTTTGGCTGTTCAGGTGTACTTGCAGCTCGAAAAATAGTTTCTTTTCTGTGGATCCCTTGCGGCTGAGCGTCGGCAGTATCTATTGAAGGTATACTTCTAGGAGTTTGAGGGATAATTGAATGGTTGATTTTAGCTGATGCTACAAATGCAATAGAACAAGCCGGCACAGTGCAGATAGATTCTTCAGCAATTGCCAGAGATGCTTTGGCATCAGTATGACGAGGGCCCAGATTCTGTAATACTAAACGCGCCAGTGATTGTGCCGACAGTTGATCACTGGAGTATTTATCGCTCACTGCTGCCAATGAACTTGACCTGTCTTTGACACGAATAGGAGCTAGTGCAGGCGCTACTATTTGGTCTTGAATTCTAGCCTGGCATCTTTCCTGCTGTACATTTGGGGCAAAACTAGATAATCGTTGCTCTTGCAATGTGTTTTGAAGTCTTGGATCTCTGGGGCCTCCAATAAGAGAATTGCCTATATTTCTTTGACGAATCTCATCCAAAGGGCTCGTCATTTCCGTGTGTGAATCTTGTCGTCCCACTTGAATATCAGAGAATGGGACCGATAATGACCTTTGAAGTAATCTTGGATCCGTTTCATTTGCATGAAACTGGCTAGATGATGTTGAGTGCTGCTGAACTTGATCAGGGAGCTTGGCATCAACTTGTTGATTAATAGGCACAATTACTTGGGCACCACCAGGCCTAGTAATGAAATATGGTGTCTTGTAGACAGTTTTATATCGATGGCCAGACATGATCATTTCTTCCGTAGCCGCTTTCCTAGCTCTCTGAATCCTTACACTTATAGCTTCCTTTTCAGCATCGGTGAAAAACAAAGGATAGTCTTCCCAATCTTCTTCGTCATAAAAAGGTGATTCTGAGTCATTATCAATGTCCAGCAATGCAGGAGGAGCTACAGCCGGTGTTGCTAACTTCAATTTTTCAAGTTCAAGGACTCTTGACTCCAATATCATTATTGCATCAGTTTTAAAATTTTCACTACCACTGGCCAACGTATAATTTTCTGTAGATTGAGAGATGTCAAAGATGGAGAAACAGCTAAGAAAATTTGGAATGCATGTAAAGCTATCGGGTGAGCCGAAAAAGGATATTTAATCCTTTATTCAATTAATGTGTGATACGCTTCTCAACAAAGGCAGCATAAATTAAGTTTCCAGAATTCTGGAAACCACTGTAACAAGCGGTTGCTCTTTTTTTCGTAGACCCTTTCTTCTTTTGGATAATGGGTCTACGCGTAGGCTAAGTTTTATGAGGCTCAAAGATACTGAAGAACAACTTTGCTGCGGTAAATTTTAATTTGTTATTCATGCTATCAAGCTAAACCAAATACAAGTCTGGTGCAAGACGTCCCTGATCATTCTTTTGATGGTAGAGCCGCCTAGAGTTATAGCACATACAGCATAAGCATGGTCGAGCTTCGTTCCCTATGAGTGCCTTGGTCCCATAAAATTCCGAAATTCGTCCCTTTATAAAGCTACAAATGTCAAAATTTTTGGAAAACAGACTATCTATTATTATTTTAAAACCTTGGGCTGTGCAGGACAAAGTTGATAAATATGCAAAGGTTGCGAGACGTGCTTTTGTGCGGTCGTGTCATACAACTTGCAAAATGGCCTTTTTCACATTGACGAGAGAGAACATTTTTTTAAAAATACTGTAAATTTAGTTCCTCAAGCATTCAAGAAACCGGGAGTGGAATTCTTGCCAAACAAGCCAAACCAGACCATTTATCAAGAGTTTCATCGTGGTTTCATGTATGAAACATTGTACGGAATTGTCTTCACTCAAACACTTGACGTCACAGAGACCTGGTACTCAACGGTCTGTCTGCGCAGAATTGCCGCCACTTTTTGACGCAACTTGGGACCGTTCAACCTCATTTTTGAAGAAACGAGAGTCCAAATTTGGAAATAAAAAAGTGCACCATCATGATCAGTGACGTTTATTGCACAAGATAGGACAATACAGTTTTTCGCGTCATACTCACTTTAAAGAAAAACAAACAGTTGTCATATCTCAAGTTACTAGACTGATTACCTTCGTCCTTGTTTGCCTGTGCTCTTCTATTTTGGATATCACTTCGGTCAATAAGGACTAAAAACACTACTGTGAAAAAAAACGGGCACACTTATCTAACATGGCCTAGCCTGCAGAAGAATTCGAGTACGAACGTTCTTCCCCCATAAATGCCTTCAAAGTCTGGCTTAGAGAGCTTGAAAATTTGAAAATAAACCATTAGTACAAAGAATGATGTTTCCCTAACCTAAGAATTGTAAAACAATTACCTGCCAAGCAGCAATGTTCTTTTGTACAAACAAAATAAATCCATCAAAGCTACGTGAGTTCCAGCTAGTGGGGAGTACTTCATGTTAATGTCTTGAAATAGGGCTTCCTGATACGGCCAAAATATAATGACCACAGTTTTTCCAGCCCATGCTGGCAATGTAATTGGCGCATACGAGACCACAAGGTGTCCCAAAAAACGTTGCGACATTTGATTGAACCCAGAGAAAAAGTTCTGAATCTGGCAATTTCTATCCATTCTACTTGCATGCTAGGCATTTCAACTTACAGTTTGCCATATCGTGGGAAGAAATTCATTATCTGAAAATGGAGTTATGAGCTATAACATTTCATATTCATGTTGAAGGCCAAACCAGAGAGCTTTGTACACCTTCCGGCATCATCACGGGGAAGGGCGACTCCCCGGGTGAGCAACAGTAAAATTCGGTTGACAATTTGTTTACCTTGGCAGCGAGCAAGAGTGCCGCTTATGAAGCATACTCAAAGTAAAGTCTAAAGAATCGAATCACATAATTCTCGGGGGAACAGATATTAAGTTTGTACTTAGCCACTGTAAGAACTAAATACTTGACACAGGGGATTTGCATTTCTGAAATAGTTTAGTGCTACAAGTAGTTGTCATATTACTGTGCTGCGCTTTTTCCAGTAGGATCATGAAAGGGCTTCAATTGATTTCAGTAACATTCCTCTGTGAAGAAAAGCACGTTTCGTGTCTCTTTCTCTTACTTTCTCAAAAACTATTTAAGAAAAAAGCTTAAGGCTTCCCCTTTTCCAATCCAAAAGATAGTTCAGTTGACGAAAGATCAACGGGTTTGGGTTTGCTTGCAAATGTACCTAGTTGAAAATGATTATTAAGATGGACGATCTTGAGACTACCATTGGCGAGGAATTCCTGCCCCTTCAGCAAGGACCATCATGAAACATTACACAAAGTATAGGGAGCATGGCACAAATTTAAATACGAAAAGAGAGCGCAGTGGAAGACCACTAACTGCACGCAGTTATCAAAATGTCGAGATGGTGCGAAGGTCTCTCGAAAGGAATGGGGTCGTATCATCAAGGCGAAATAGAATGCATCTTTCATGCAGTTCTTTTAGCAGGATTGTTCAAAAAGACCTCAGGTTTCATCCGTATGTCCTAATAGAGAGACAAGAACTCCTTCCAAATGATCCTGCAAAGGGACTTGAATTTTGCAATTGGCTCATAAATCAATCCAATAATGACGGAGCTATTCAGACCACCCTGGTAACTTCAGATGATAACTTGATGAAAGAAATGTTCTGTGAGCGCAATTTTACATATAATCCAAGAAATAATAATGAATTTGTGCTACCAAAGGCTAAAAACAGTAACTTACGGATCCGAAACTATCAAATATAGAGGGCAGCGACTTTGGTTGTCCTTCCCACAGCATATAAGGAATGCTCAATCTGCTATTGAGGTTCAGAACAAATAAAAAGTTGTAATAGTAGGGAGTGTACACGCAGATTCTGTCGGACGTTGATACCACAGTCTGTATTTGTATAATACAATGTTTTGATACCACTTTCATACCATAGCTCAGAATTTCCTACGACAGCTCAGATTTGTATGATGGTGCGTATTCTATGCTATATACCGGGTGAGTCAGAAAGATGTACGGCTTGTTTTAGAGTTAGAATAAAGATGTGGACCAAAACCGAAAAATTCCCCCTGTGCTATTTTTAGATAGTGGTGCTATGTAGGTGCCAGACCTTTTAATCAGTTATTGCAATAACTTTGTTGCAAACAGTGGTACCAGCATAAAACTTGGTTATCGGGGGCAAGTTCATACCCTGAAAACGATACGATGTGGATCTAAATTGCAAAATGCCTCTTGTGCTATTTTCAGACTGGGGTACTAGGTTCCAGACCTCTAGGACGGTTAATGTAATAACTTTGTTGCAAATTGTGGTAGCGACACGAAATTTGGCTATCCGGGGCAACTTGATACGCTGAAAAAGATAGGATGTGGATCTAAATCACATAATACCCTTCACAGTGATCACAGTGCAAAATAAGGGGATAAATTGCAAAAAAGGAAGCTTGAATACCAAATTTATTTTACATCCTGTTTATTAAGCACACCCTGGGGGTCACTGTAAAGCAATGATTTTTCTAATCGGCCAAGAGACGGTGGAGATATTGATTTTTGAAGTTTAGCCTTATCTTGTTGTTTGTTTACACTACTGTTTCCGGAATAGCACTGTTTGGTGGGCATTTTTCAATTTCTCATTTCCCAGCTCAGAAGATTCAGAAATTACTCATTTTTGTCTCATTTGAAACCACTAATTATGTACTTTGAAGTGATTCTAATATGTTTTTAATTTCTTTAGTTTTGATACTTTTTTAAGCAATTACATAATGGCGGTTTTTTGAGAATTGGACAGGCCTATGCAAATAGGGACTTACCTTTACATACTATGTGGCCTACATATGCTTATGCGGAGCAAGGGCAAATAATCTTTCAATAGAGCCGAACCGGATGTTTACATTTGCACGTTAGCCAATCAGAGACGACCATGACGTCATATAAACAAAAGAAACTGCGGAAAAAAGTACCCCTCACTTTTCCCTCATCGTGCCTGCCGATTTTGGTTTTTGACACCGGACATCGTTATTTTCTGATTCAGTAGGAAATTTCCCAGATATTCCTCGTGAATCTTTTTAATAGAACGGATAAAACTCGCGAAATCGGCATTTCATTTAGGCCCATCATCTCCGGTCTCAATCCCCTTCAGAAATTTTGAGTAAAATGAAAATATACACCCTAACTTTGGATAATTATAAAAATCATCAACAATGACCCCGTTGACCCCATACTTCGTCTTGAGTATGACAATTTAGATAGTTTTGTTAAGACTAGAACGTTCAACATGCCTACTTAGGCCAACGAAACAACATGAACAATTTGTCGAAGATCAAGTGTCTAGTTTTAAGAAACTCTAAGTCTAACTACGAATCTAACTATTTGCGAACTGTTGCTATTGTCGTGGAGGCTGTGACCGATGCCAAGCACCTATTCTTGTTGTCAACTGCATTATAGCTGCATTGGATTCCTGCTCACTGGACATATTCACGTCGCAATCTTCATCTGCAACGCCGTCATTTTCATCTTCATCATCACTCGTTTCATCATCTGAATCCTCTCTGCTGTCTTCGCTGGATCGTTTGAAGACTGCTTCATTTGCCGTTTTCCCAAGTGACTTGGCTTTATTTTTCAACATTTCACAACAAATCGTGCATGCACTGATGTCAGGAAGGCTGCACTCAAGATGAAATGAATGGCCACATCCTTGGATTTTCCACAGTGGGCTTATACGACTACAATGGATGCTATCGCATTTCCTGCAGAAAGGGACAGAGATGAAGACCCTTTGGTTTATCTGATGCCACCCTACTTCATGTAAAAGGTATTTTCTAATCAGAGTATTTAACTTTATTGTCAAGCACAGGTCAGGGGTGCAATTTGCTTTGTGCATTTCTAAATTTCTAAAAAATTCGATATTCTACAGATTGTCACTTAACCACAGCGTTTAAATTTGCATCAGAAAACAAATCGATGCAATCTTTACTGACTTTCCCCTTAATACTGAATGCTCTACTGATTGTACATCCAAACTACTGCTTTTGGCCTGATCTTTCAAAATGATTTTACTCATAGTGCCTCAAAATTGCCAAATTCTGTAAACAGTATAGCACAGTATACTACCAACTCTAACTGGAGATCTCTGTTAATGTCTGTCAAACCTGTATGTCTACATTTTTTAGAATATATACCCAACAAAATATTGCTTTTTGCTGAGTCTAATGGAAAACACTATATTTTTACAATTTACTCTCCTCATAGCATTCATGTGTCTAAGTAATGTGTTTACTTACTTGTTGGGGTTTGGTGGATTTTCAGAAGTAAAACCAAGGGGCAGAATCTTGTTTGTTACTGCATTGGTCCCAAACAGGTTAGGAAGTTTCCATTTGCTAATTCTCTTCCGCTGCCCACGACCTCTTGGTAACAATTCTGCAGTGTTTGGTTGATTCATGATTTGCTCAAACTTGTTGGTGAGAAATTCAGCTGCCTTCACTTTCAGGGTATCGATGCTTTTCTTGCTGAAACTGGAACGCCTTGGTGGTACAAATTTGGACTTGAAAGAGTGCATTTCGTGTTTGCATGCGTCAATCTCTCTTGCTTTCAAGCTTATCTGCTGTGCAGTATCTGTTTCCCGTGTTCTTGCACGCAAAACTGAATGGAAATTCTCCACCGGGTACTCGTCAAATGCCACAAGTGACTTCAGCATTGTTTGGTACATGGGATGACCAGTGTTCTTCCAATTCCTGATGGTTGTGATTGCTATCAATAGAGCTTTATCATAATGTCGTCGTTGAAAAACCATAAACATAACCCAACAATGAAGCAAGGATTGGCAGTATAGCTCAAGATCATTGCATTTGAAGATGATAGAGTAAACGCTCAAGACAAGAGGTGTGTAGTTGTCAAGCAAATTCAAAAGAGTGAGATATTCCACATCTTTGCATTGACAGAAAGCTGACATGATCATGTCTCGGACAAGTGTCCAGCCACCATAAATTACCTCCAAGAGGAGAGAAACTCTCCAAGGCTTGGGTTTCTTTGCTAAATTAGCCTTTTTTCCAAAGAGATGTTTGTAAAGATCTGCAAAGATTTGATGGAAATTCATCAAAACACATTCTCTGGAATTCAAGGATATGTGAAGAGGACCTATCAGGGGAGCAACATTCTTGCAAAAGACTGGCAAAGAAGCCTCCTTGGAGTATACAAGTTGCCTCATGAAGAACTGTGTTGGCCAGTCCCCAACGAAAGGAACTAAGAATTCCTTCAGATAGATCTCAAGGCCATTTGAAAGCATATACTGAAATGCAGTCAAAAGATCTTTGCAGGACTTTAAAGGCATATGGATGCTGTCAACAAGCTTGGTATTTTCCATGCAGCGCATCTTTGTTATCTCTGTTTGCTGGTAGTCATGTAGCAAAAGTCTGTGCCTTTCCACTTCTGGGTCAAAATATTTAGCCACTGCCCAATCAGGCATGTTTCTTGCAAAACTCTTTGATAATATCGATTTTTTTTCTTCAAGGATGGAACACATAAGATCAACATCAACTGGATTCTCACTCAGCAAGGTTTGGGCAGTATCTTTTGGAACAGCATCAACATTTGGGAACGTTTTAACAAGAAGGGTGGACATGTGGATTGCTTGTGTTTGTGTTTTGGCTTCAGGACGATGTTTTGTATGGATATTGTGGTAATCGTCTATGAAAAACACAAGTAATTCTCTGTTTTCCACAACTCCTTGGAAGAAATCAGTAAGGTTGCTCAAATGGGAAGCTGCCGAAGACCTTGCAGCAGCCTTCACAGTTTGTGGATGTGCAGCAATCCCTAGATTTCTAAGTGATGCCAGACCTTGTTCTGATATCCCAAACTGTTGCAAAGTCCTTGAAAGGGCAACTTGAAACCAGTTTGCTTTCTGAGACAAAGAAAACATCATAATGTAAATGATGACCATTGTCCTTGTTTTGTTGAGAATTTTTCTTTCATTGGACATAGTTTCTGTGCACATGGCACTATAGATGGTGCGGAATAGCTTACCAGCACCAACATCTATACACAGTTCCTCAAAGGCATCTGTATCCATCTCTACATTCTGAACAGAGGCATTTGTAAAATAATTTCTTATCATGCCAAGTTCATCCTTAAAATTAATGTAATTAGATGCTTTCTCCACTAGCATTGCATAATCATCTTTTAGGAGGAATACACCCTCCTCAGTTTGGCAACACTTTTCATTTGTATTTTGGTACTCCTCTGACTCATCAGAATCTATATACATTTTCTGACTAGGGGAACTAAGTGTTTCTGTTGACTCACTGTGTTGACTGCTTGACTGCTCTGCAGATGAGGATGGTACTGAATCTACAACTTGGGGTATTTTTTGTGAACTGCTGACATCTTTTATTTCTTTTGTATATCCAAGGACAACTTGCAACTAAAGAGAAGAACATTTACTAAACTATCGACACTGGATTTTCTGAAAGCTACATTTCTGTGAAGAACTTACTAAGGTGTACTACAGAAATTGAATGAATGTATTCATAAGATATTTTTAACAAAAAATTGCATAAATTGAAGGATTTTCATCATGATCTATTTATGTCCAATAGTGCACTTGTCTGCTTCATTATACATGTCTGCTTCCAGGTATCTGCTTCAAGGGACAGGTGTAAGGGTACATTTTTGTTTTGAAAGTTAAATACCTCATCTTCCATAGTTCTAATATGAGAAAATTGAGATTCCGTTGAGTGACAGAACTATTTGCGAAAAACTTCATCTGACACTGGTCACAGCATATCATCAGATATGATCCGAAAGAGAGGAAACGGAAATATCTGGCAATTTGCTGTGATCAGTGTCAGACCAAAAAGTTTTGCAAATGGCTCCGTTAGTCAACGCAATTTTCAAGTTCTGTAAGACACGAAAACTTTTCAAGAGAAAATTGTTCTTTTCTATGTTTTTACCATGGACGAAATACCCTACCGCAATTCCTCTTCTAGTCAGTGTCACGCTTTATCGAATTACTGTGTCCCCTCGTTTAAGTGCCCCTCATGTCAAGGGAAAGGTAATATAACTTCTGTGTGTATCCACCCTTCTAATGACGGCTACCTCACCGAGTCTTATGCATATAGGCACACACGTTTTTATTTACATAAGAAGCCTGGATCAGGCCTGCCTTAATTACTGGAAGTTTGTTACGTCCCAGAAGAATATTCTTATCTTACTACTAAAAGTTTCTTGCCTGGTTTCATATTTTAGAGCTAAAATTGTGAAATGAGTGAGCTTTGTTTCTTATAAAGAGTTTCTTACACAAAAATACCTGTACTTTTGTAAGAAAGAGTTCTTAGATCTGGAGAGTTTCTTAAATTTCAGCCATCCCAGAACTAGTGTCTTGGGACTTTCTTGTTTGCTTTTACACTCGCCCTTCGTGAAGAATAACGAAGACCAATTTACCTTCTTTTCAAGGGCCTCTCCATCGTCTGTGGATAACTTTGAAGTAAAACTGCGATTTTTCAAACATTTTTCAAGACAGGCGGTGCAAACGAAGTTGATGTCCTTTCCCTTTCTCTTTCCATCAAATTCTTCCTTCAGGGTGTACAGTACATTTGCAACGCTGATAATTCCATTAGCACGAAGGTTTACTAACTGGGTATCATCCTTGGCATCCTTGTTCGACCATTGTGCATGAAACTGTTGGTTCTGGCATTTTTGCTTAAATTTCGGCATTCTGATTTGAACTCCAACGAACTAAAGTTTTTTTATTTATCCTACTTAATACAGCGATTTTCCCGCCATATCTCAGTCATCTCTCCTCTCAACCAATCGGTTTCATGGATTCGAAACGACCACGGTCAGAGAAATTGACGAGCGAAGATTGAATAAAAAGTATTTTTTGAACAGTAGAAACTTTTTCGAAATGAAATCAAACAGCTATGAAAAGAAAGTAAGAAAACAATTTGTAGTGAATGGAAATCGAAACGCTCGCTCTAGATTCTTTCAGCAAGATAAAAAGAAGTCGGTGTCTAAAAAGTGACTGAAATTGTTGACTCATGAATCGATGTTTCTTGTCGCCTGTACAAGCGAGGATTCAGTTTAGGTATCTTGTCCGGGTCAACGGCATTTTTGATTGTTTATTCGATAGATAAAGATAATATCTTGGTGAGTTTGGTAAAGTTAAGGTGTTTATTTTCATTTTACTCAAAATTTCTGAAGGGGATTGAGACCGGAGATGATGGGCCTAAATGAAATGCCGATTTCGCGAGTTTTATCCGTTCTATTAAAAAGATTCACGAGGAATATCTGGGAAATTTCCTACTGAATCAGAAAATAACGATGTCCGGTGTCAAAAACCAAAATCGGCAGGCACGATGAGGGAAAAGTGAGGGGTACTTTTTTCCGCAGTTTCTTTTGTTTATATGACGTCATGGTCGTCTCTGATTGGCTAACGTGCAAATGTAAACATCCGGTTCGGCTCTATTGAAAGATTATTTGCCCTTNACTCAAAATTTCTGAAGGGGATTGAGACCGGAGATGATGGGCCTAAATGAAATGCCGATTTCGCGAGTTTTATCCGTTCTATTAAAAAGATTCACGAGGAATATCTGGGAAATTTCCTACTGAATCAGAAAATAACGATGTCCGGTGTCAAAAACCAAAATCGGCAGGCACGATGAGGGAAAAGTGAGGGGTACTTTTTTCCGCAGTTTCTTTTGTTTATATGACGTCATGGTCGTCTCTGATTGGCTAACGTGCAAATGTAAACATCCGGTTCGGCTCTATTGAAAGATTATTTGCCCTTGCTATCCAGGCCCTAAAATTTTGTATGAAAGAATTTTAAGAATTTCCAATACGAGGCCGCTTAATTAAAGTGGTGTATTGGCGAGCTTTTTACGATTTTCTTTGTGACATGCCTCTAAATAAGGGCATCTGAAGGTCACGTGGTGCAACAATGAAGAATGATTTTTTTTTAATTTGGTAGCCAATTAAATTTTAGCAAAATTCAAAGAGCTGCAGCTTCATACCTTCATAAGAATGTTTGATGGGGGGGTGGGGGGGGGTGAAAAACGCCCGCCTGTCCAAATAGGGTTATCAGAGCCATGCATAAGTACAGCTAAGCCCACAATTATTTATAGGTATGCTAAATTCGGATTATGTTGAATTGTTGAATTGTGGCTGGCAGGTTGAAAACAAAATCCCCTAAAAAGAGTAATTATAGCTTGTCACTCTTGTGCTTTGTTTTGAAGATAACCAGCAGACTATATTGCTCCTTTTGCAGTGCAAAAGTCCCAGTCAGGACCGGGATGAATGTAACGATTTCACCATAATCTTTAAAATTGTTGGGCTTGTTTTTCTTGATACAGATACTTACTCAAAGTTTTATCCAGTTCATAGGGAATTGTTGGACTAGGCCAACGACGAATTGCTTCTGGGCGGCCCACTTCCCTTCTTGATTTTCCTGGCTTCTTCTTTAGTAGTGCTTGTTGTTCTGTTGAAAGCAGGATATCACCGCCGAAGAGCTTCACTGCAAAATATGGAATGACAAGCTTGAAAAAAAAAATAAAATCCAAAATTGAAAAGAAATTCCTTATCAAATCAGGAACTGCTATTCATGGAGCCCAATAGATGTGCTGCATAAAAACAGATCATGCTACATTAATCAGTGTTTCTGTCACAAAAGAACCCCTTCAGCACTTAAAAAAAACTTTTTTTCGTCTAACAACTGGACCAAAAGTCAGACCAATTACAAATTTACAAACTAACTGGTGGGCAAAAAAAAGTCACCCCCAAAACAGAAAAATTGTTGAAGACATTTTTGCCATCAAGATTTTGATGAAATTTGTAAGACACTAAGTATATCATATAATACACCTACTGAAGGAAAGTCATTTTATTATCAGCTGTATTTGCAGAGAAATGAGCTTCTCAAAAATGATGGTGCCGGAAACCTTTGTAACAAAATCAATAATCATCAAAAGCACAAATTGACCAAACAAAGTGTCAAATACAAGACATTTTGCCCTTTCTGGCATTGTTCCACCTTCAGCACTCGCATGGTTTTTTGTAAACATATTCATACATTACAAGATACTGTTACAAACTGAGAGGCATCGAAAAATAACGATCGAACATGTCAAATCTGGGAAATTTTCATTTTTACCATAACATTAAGATAATTACGGACTATGTTTAGGTATCCTACTATAAAGAGACATTCAGTTCTCTCAAAATTACAGAGATTAAATTAAAAGTCTTTCTCGTTGCCTCGAGAAATTAGGAAAAACCTTTATTTGTACAGAAATTATTCAATAATCGAAAATTCATTGGTGAGTTATTGATGATTAATGATTTATTAAAGTGAATTTCGTTACCATCTTTTTCAAAAGCTCGTACGTATACAGCTGATTATGAACAGATTTTCACTCAATTGGTGTATTGTATGTTGTAACTTAGTGGCGTATAAATTTCATCAAATTCTTGAAAAAGCTTTTCACAATATCTTTGATCTGAGGGGCTAGTTTTCTTTGGTTCACCCATTATATTTCAATTGACAAAACAAACTAAATTTACCAAACCATTTTTGGAAAGCTTTAAAGAAACGTAAACTATATCCACTGAAGCATTTGACTGAGTTTCAACTATCGTGTATATAGCAACTGCCCCTTACCTTTTTTCGCTATTATGTGCTCTAGGCTTGGTTGCATAGAAAATATTATTCTGAAATGTATACTAGATTTAGCTGTATCTGTATTGTGTCTGAGTGTAGGTTTTTGGATTGATTATGTACGCTGACTATGATACAAAAGTGACTCTACTCACAGTTTTCTAGCTTTCGATCGTTGTCAAACTCTCTACCTGCAAGATGATAGATAGTAAATAACTTTTAATTAAAATTATTTCAAATTATTAGTTATACAGTGCATTCATTTTCAACATTATTTCCAACGCTGCACTACTAGAGAAGCATTTTACTTCTGGAAAACAGATAGCTCATAGCTCATTGACAGCAACGCGAAACTTTATAAATCGGTAAAACGGAAGTGTGCTCAACGAACGGTCGACTATTGAGGCTATCTGATTGAATGAAATTTTGTACGGTCCTTAGGTCACCCTCGAAATAATAAGGCTTTTTTCTCAGTAACTAAGTTATTTTATCAATTTTCTATTTTTTGCACCTAAGAGAACTGATACATCGCAGCTACAATTTTCAGACGGAGTTTGGAATGGGTAAGGATCCATTCGCGGTGGGCCTGCCCCATCAGCTGGGTATTGGTCAATCTGATCGGGTTTTGGAGAACAGTTTATATATTTTCCAGGTGGAGTCTAGAATGGGTAAAGTTCCATTAGCTATGGGTCAGTAAATCCCCTCAGACAGGTAAGGGCCTATCTGATGGGATTTTAAGAAATTGTTCCCCTTGACTTGGTCAAATTTAAGTCAACGGGTATTAACACAATCCTTGCAAGGATTATGTGCAAATTTTCGAAGTATAGGCAACATTAGGCCTATTTTAGGACAATTGCCTCCCATGCTGGCTTCATAAGATTACGGTTTAGCAGGCGTAAACATAACTAAACATAGCTAGTTTTCAAAATATTGTTTAAATATATATTGTTGTATAATTCACCTGGAAATGGCTAAATACGATTACAAATTTCGAACACAATATGCTTTACATTTATCAATCCGGGTGGGAGGGCTGGGGATTTTCATTATCGGTGGCACCACTAGCTTGAGTGCTCGCTCTCGTCGAGTCTCTCTTACTTCTTCCAATTTTAGGCATCAAGCAAGAGCAAAATTGGCTTGATTGCTTTAACTTTTAGACCTCTCTGTAATCTGATACGCAATTTATTGTAAGGGAGAATGAAGGCTTTGATTGGCTGAGTTTTCCCGCCGTGTTTATTGATTGGACTGTAGTGAGCCACATTTTCCCGCCTTAAAAGTTTTATTTGATACAACGAGGAGCAAGAGACTATGACTACCACGTGGCCTTTATAGACAACCTACATGCCAAGTGAGTCTGAAAATTGTATACCCTGTTTGAAATATTGTACTGGAAAAGCTATTAAATAAATTTTTAAATTTTCAACCCATCATCTTACTGAGGCTTCAACTTAACTTTTTGGACTTTTCTCATGGGCTTAGGTGCAATATTTCCTTCTGTAGTCAGGGTCTAGCCAAAAGTCCTACTTATCAATTTGGCAAAATACCAAGCAGAAATCGGCTGTTCAATATCATGTAAATTTTTAAATTTTGTTATTCTCAGCATTGATGAGAGAGTATAATTCTAATTCAGCTGTTTCTGTATCATTAGAAGGCAATGGCCGAGCTTTAAAAAACATTATTTTACCATTTGATGGCTGAAAAGTGGACTAAATTGAGCCATGCACTTAAAGTTTTAGCCAAAGCCTATGGAACCTAATTTTCGGAAATTCTTGATTTAAGATTAACATTGTGAGTTGTAAATTATGGATAAATTCTCAAAATTTAGCTAAACCCTCAGCAAGACAGTTGAGCTGTAATCTTTCATATGGATTTTATAGTTTTTATTGTAAAGGTTTTCTAACAGTGTATACATTTTTCTGACTCATCTGGTATGAGTAATCATTTCTTACTTTCCTCTGCCTTTGCAAAGTCCTCTTTTTTCTTTGGTGTCAAGCCACAAATTCCTGGAGCGACATCTTCTGCAGTTTCTCTCTTGACCATGTAATCTAAAAACAATTATTTTTGTGATAAAATTAGGGAATGGTAATCATTCTTTGACTTTTTTTCTCCATTGACGATGCCTTGATCATGAAAACAAAACACTGTCTTCAAGCACTACACAGAATACTGTTCAAGAGCTGGGTTTAAATTAGGAAAAAAATTGGAATGATTCTGATCTATTAGGAATCGTTTGTCTGTGTCTATTTGTACCTTATTCTTCTATATTCTGTAGGCACTTCACAAATTTTCGATAAAAAGGATTTGTTGTAAGTCAAAGTAGATAATAAGATGTGGTAAATAATTCATTTCAGGTAAATCACACATATTAGAATTTACTCTCTCTTTTACTCATCCAATTCAATACGCAGCGGCCAGAATATGTCATCATTCGCCAACAGAAACTGACTGTGTGCATTTGCCTCGGGGACAGGCATCCATAAAGTAAAAATGCAAAATTTCCAATCTGCAGACTCCTTCTTCCCCTTGTACGCTTTTTGAAAAAGCAACATTGGCAATTCTATACACTGGATGCAGAAAAACAACTATTCACTTTTGATTGTTCAAAAGATATCTTACACTAGGCTGAATATGAACATTGATTATTTATTCCCTTGCTTAAATCCCAAATTTTACTAGGCAACTTTTTGTTCATTTTTCGGCCAATGTTTACGATCGATTTTGGCTGTTCCAGACGAATAATTTTCAAGAAATAGCTTATAGCTCGGGAAGTAGACCTTTGAACAATCAAAAACAAATTGGAAAGTATTGTTTGGGATCTTGACCAAAGATCAAGTCATGAGTCGTCATAATCAACCTTGTATACAATTTATTGTGGCCTGTCAAGTGGAAGCTTTTTATTGGCGCTCCCAGTAGAAAGTACGCCATTGGCTTGACCCGATTGTGTATACCAAGCCACTTTCATAGAAAAGTTTTTCCTGACCAAGTTTTCAAGTGTTTTGGCTTTTTCCTAATAGTTCGAGCACATTAAGAAGCAAAAAGTTCGAATGAAAACGTTTTAGCGAAAATATTTCAGCTGATAACAATTTCAGACAAAACATTTTCTGACTACAACTGACAGTTTTCTTAAAAGCGAAGGTTCTACCAACCGAGTCTGAAAAATGTTTAGACTTTTCAAAGCATGTAGCTCTCACGCCATTTATCAGGCTCGCATTTATAACCTGATAAGACCTTTGTAGCTACCATTTCATCTAAAATAAAAAATTCGCTTGTTAAAATCGGTCATATCGTTCTCAAATTACGAGCAATTTATAAATATGCTTCATCTCAAAATCCTTCAAAAGAAAGCTCTAAAATCCTTGATTATTTTGTAGCAGTTTAGTAAAACGCCTTTGAAATGATCTCTCCGTAGTTACAAAATTGTCAATAAATTCTTATATCAACCATCACATCATACATAGACTGGCTTGATAACTATATACATTGCAGACAAAAAATGCAGCAAAATCCGGCATATCTAAGAGTTTTAGCGGGATAAACTTTCTTACAAGACGAAATCTCGGTTGGAAAAAGTCTCGGAAAAATATTATTCTGAAACTTCGTCACACTGAAAATTTAATTTGTTAATTTAAGAAGAGTGTCGTTTAAGGGTGGAAGAGCTCACTAGGTTCTTTTTATAACATTAGCAGGTGAATTTCATAATTAGAATATTTCAGGATGAGTTAAAAACACATTTGGCAGAAAAGTAGAAACAATCCTGTTTTAATCAATCGAGCATAGGCTGGAAAAGAAGATAAAGAGCATAAATTGTATATGCAGGAGAGATTGCAATTAATAATAATCCTTTTGATCAAGAAGTACCTTTCCGAAATGGATGTCCCGATACTGCATATGCAGCCAAGATCACGATCAATGCTTGAGCAACCAACATATTGTGTGTATTCTTTAGTGTTGAGCTGAACTCTTGTGCTACCACTTTGTGCGAACTCAGGAAATGAATGCTTTGAAAACTGTTGTGTCTCCTCAAACTCAACGCTGCAAACTAATTATGCAAAGCAGGTAGCATCGACTAGTTTTATTAATACTAAATATTCTTGTCACCAGATAAGGAATTGCACCACTCAAGGTCAGTGCTCTGGTCATGAACAAGTTAATGAAAAAGTTTTTCTTTGGTGATTACTTGTTTTCCTTCAGTAAATATGAGATACAGTTGGCAGGGATAAAAGCTATAGACCAGGCGGAGAAAGGGGGTATCGTCCCCCGACGGCGAAATTTATGAGACAAGGTGGATTTGGTCAATCTTGGGGAGCTGATTTCGAAAATGGATGTTATACGGGCAAATTCGGGGGATTTCAGCCTCGTTTTGATGTCGAAAGTCTCATTTTCAACATATCGAGCAATTTCTCCTTTTAATTGTCTTAGAACGTACCAACTGCTGTTTAGGATAACTAAAAATGATAAAAGACAGAGCCTGTGGATAAATAGATTGTTGCTATAACTTTTTAGCAATATTTGTCTCTTTCTTGCCTCACTTTCATGTTTAGGTTCAACATTTGTAAGAAAATCAATCTTCTTGCATATACTTAGGGCCACTTACCAACGAAGGCAGTTCAGATCAGTTGAGAGAAGACTCACAACTTTACCTGATAGTGATATTCCAATTCCCTTTAGATCGTTATTAGTGATAAAAAGGACCAGGCCTCGTTCTCATGTGGCGATAAAAGCTGCAAAAGGAATATTACGATCAGAAATTCTTGATGTGGTATAGATTTGCAACTTTTTCTTTGGAGTTTTGCACCTATGTGTTGAAATTCTGAAGTGGTTTCAAAGTTAATCCGAGGTTTCAAATGATATTTCAATAATACATCCAAGTTATAATCATAAGGTACATAGAATTTATTGCTTAGCAGTATTGCACGTATTGCAATATTGCAGCATACAGTTCAGCTAAAGTGTAGCTTTCTATAGATATCATAAAAATGTATACATCTTCGTGTCTGTTTCATCGATGGTGTCAGGTATTGGCACCCTCAATGATATCTACTTCTTTCTTACTGCTATTGCAGCCGTTAGTCGAAGTTATGGGAACATATCGGCGAAGTTATGGGAACAGCTATCATGGTTCCATTTTTTGCGATCTGCACCCAATCCAACATTAACTAAACGCTGTGGCTTAACAAACAAGTTGATTATTGATTAGCTAGGCGTATGGGAAAGAGCTAAGAGTAAATGAACGGAGATATAGCGATCTTCCCAGCCGGCAAATTAACGTCGCATCGACGTCGAAAAAAAACGTCGATCAGCACCGTTCTTTACGTCGCTTCGAAGTTGATATAAGGTCGATAATGAAAGTTGAAAAGACGTCGATATATCAACGTTGTACAGACGTCGCTTTCTGACGTCGATTTGGTGTCGTATGGACGTCATTTAGACGGCCTTAAACGTCTGTAGACGCCATCTTTATTGAAGCCGTATCAATATTTTAATTTTTATATAAAGTCTTCGTGATCACTACGAGGGAAGAATGTACAAGGAGCGCAACTGAATGGTAGCAAACAGCTCATTTCATGCATCAGCTCAAGCACTGCAAGTCGGATGGGTTCCAGGGTTGCGGTCGCTGCATTTATCTGATAATGAAGTTCGTCAAAACCGCAACCAAATCAAGACATCGATTCAACGTTGATATCTCGACGTCTTTTCAACTTTCATTATCGACGTTTATTCGATGTCGATATCTAGTCATTTAAGAACGTTACGTTTTTCGACCTCATCTCGACGTCGATTTGACGTTGCATGCCGGCTGGGTGATGCCAACATGGAACAAAACACGGACACGGGCCACTTATGTTCCCATTGTCTTCATAGATTGAAAATATCAAATACAATAAGTTATATTCAGATTGCTCCAGTCCCCCTAGCTAAGCTACTTTTAGCTTCGTTGATTTACTTTAAATCACATTTTTAGCAACTGCAAACCTCATTCTTCAAAACAAAAGAAGGCTCAGGTTAATTGTTTTCTTGGGCTCTTCTCAAGCAGATGCATGCACATCCTTGACTGCCATTTAATCGAAGGACGCATTTCTCCAATACATGAATGTGGTCTACTGAAACCATAGCAAACAGTACTAATTCTAAAAAAGCATTTACGAATTAAACATTTTCAACATCACACTCCAATCAAACCACCATTTTTAATATACTTAGAAACATCGCCATCGCCAAATACTTCTTGAAGAAAAAGCAAAGGTGAGAAAATCAGCGAGATCCGTAAAAAGGCAAGCATCGACTCCTCGGAAAAAAGCACCAACGTGACTGAAAATATAATCGCCAGTCACAGTATTGAAATGTTTGTATATAATGACGAGTAAGCAGACACAAATTGTTTGCCCTTGGGCATGCTGCTGATGTCATGTCGCCCTTGTGGCTATGTCATGGTAAGGTCCCACAAGGCAGAAGTTTTGCTTGATCTTTGTCCATTCTCAGTTATGCTTTGGAAGTTTTTATGTGGAATAAATTGCCTAAATTTGTACCAAACGACTTTGATACTCTTGCTGAGCAACACATGATCGTCCTTTTGGCAATTTGATTAAGTCACTGACACGAAAGATTTCTTTGAATGCGATTGTACCAAGAAGGGCCCTTTTAGCAGTTTCAAACAAGGTGCAGTTTTTTACCCGCTGAGTAAAATGTCCTTTCCTCAGGCCAAAAACTTTGACAAATATGGCGAATTTCATTCCCTGATGCTTTGTTAGATGCTGCAGCTGCAATAGCAGTGAGTAAGAAGTAGATATCNCTTTGATACTCTTGCTGAGCAACACATGATCGTCCTTTTGGCAATTTGATTAAGTCACTGACACGAAAGATTTCTTTGAATGCGATTGTACCAAGAAGGGCCCTTTTAGCAGTTTCAAACAAGGTGCAGTTTTTTACCCGCTGAGTAAAATGTCCTTTCCTCAGGCCAAAAACTTTGACAAATATGGCGAATTTCATTCCCTGATGCTTTGTTAGATGCTGCAGCTGCATTAGCAGTGAGTAAGAAGTAGATATCATCGAGGGTGCCAACACCTGACAACATCGATGAAGCAGACACTGAGATGTGTACACTTTTATGATATCTTTAGAAAGCTGCACTTTAGCTGAACTGTATGCTCCTATACGTGCAAACGCAATACCGTTAAGCAATAAATTCTCTTTATCTTATGATTATAAGGTGGATGTTTTATTGAAATATCATTTGAAACTTCAGATTCACTTTTGAAACCATTCCAGAATTGCAACACTTAGTTGTAAAATTCCTAAGAAAAAGTTGCAAATCTATACCACATCAAGAATTTGTGATAGTAATGTTCCCTTTGCAGCTTTTACCGCAACTTGAGAACGAGGCATGGTCCTTTTATCACTAATAACGATCAAAAGGGAGTTGAAATAGGACTATCGCGTATTGCGAGTCTTCTCTCAACTGATCTGAACTGCCTTCACTGGTAAGTGGACCTAAATATATGAAAGGAGATTGATTTTCTTAAAATAATGTTGAATCTAAACATGAAAATGTGGCAAGAAGAAGACAAATGTTGCCAAAAAAGTTATAGCAACAATTTATTTATTCACAGGCTCTGTCTTTTATCATTTTTAGTTATTCTAAACAGCAGTTGGTACGTTCTAAGACAATTAAAAGGAGAAATTGCTCGATATGTTGAAAACGAGACTTTCGACATCAAAACGAGGCTGAAAGCCTCCGAATTTGCCCGTATAACATCGATAACACTAATTTAATGACAATCCTCGGAATATGTCATATCCCGTAAATTGACAATATCCTAATGACAATCCACGATATATGTCATATCATGTAAATTGTCACAATTTTATTAACAATCCAAGGAATATGTCATATCCCGTAAATTGTTACTATTTTAATGACAATCCACAGGATATTTCATTTCCCGTAAATTTTCACTATTTTAATGACAATCCAAGGGATATGACATATCCGGTAAGTTGTCCTTATTTTTATGACAATCCTTGGGATATGTCTTATACACTTAAACTGTCACTATTTCAATGACAATCAATGGGATATGACACATCCCTTGGATTGACACTAATTTAATGACAATCCACGGGATATGACACATGTCCTTGATTGGTGACAATATTCGTGTTTTATCAGAAATGTGTCATTGACTACCAAATTGGTGACAATACTCGTGTGCTATCAGAATTGTGTCATTGCCTACCAAATTGGTGACACTATTCGTATTCTATCAGAATTGTGTCATTGCCTACAAAATTTGTGAAAAAATTAATGTTCTATCAGAATTGTGTCATTGCCTACCAAATTGGGATATGTCATATCTCGTAAATTTTCACTATTTTAATGACAATCCACGGGTTATGTCATATCCCGTAAATTGTCGCTATTTTAATGACAATCAATGGCATATGTCATATCATGTAAATTGTCAATATTTTACAGACAACCCAAGGGATATGTTATAGCCCGTAAATTGTCACTATTTTAATGACAATCCACGATATATGTCATATTCTGTAGATTGTCACCATTTTAATAACAATTCACGGGAAATGTCATATCCCGTGGATTGTCACTATTTTAATCACTATCCAGGGGATATGACACATGCCGTGGATTGTCACTAATTTAATGACAATCCATGGGATATGTCATATCCCTTAAATAGTCACTATTTTAATGACAATCCTCGGAATATGTCATATCCCTTAAATTGTCGCTATTTTAATGACAATCCACGGCATATGTCATATCATGTAAATTGTCAATATTTTAAAGACAACCCAAGGGATATGTTATAGCCCGTAAATTGACACTATCCTAATGACAATCCAAGGGATATGCCAAATCCGGTAAATTGTCACAATTTTAATGGCAATCTTGGGGATATGTCACATACTTAAATTGTCACAATTTGAATGACAATCCTTGGGATATGTCATATTCCGTAAATTGGCACTATTTCAATGACAATCAATGGGATATGACACATCCCTTTGATTGTCACTAATTTAATGACAATCCAAGGAATATGACACATCCAATGGATTTTCACTAATTTAATGACAATCCACGGGATATGACACATCCCTTGCATTGTCACTATTTCAATGACAATTTACGGGATATGACACATCACCTGGATTGTCACAAATTTAATGACAATTCACAGGATATGACACATCCCCTTGATTATCACTAATTTAAATGACAATTCACGGGAAATGTCATATCCCATGGATTGTCACTATTTTAATCACTATCCAGGGGATATGACAAATGCCGTGGATTGTCACTAATTTAATGACAATCCTCGGAATATGTCATATCCCGTAAATTGACAATATCCTAATGACAATCCACGGCATATGTCATATCATTTAAATTGTCACAATTTTATTAACAATCCAAGGTATATGTCATATTCCGCAAATTGTAACTATTTTAATGACAATCCACAGGATATTTCATTTCCCGTAAATTCTCACTATTTTAATGACAATCCAAGGGATATGACATATCTGGTAAGTTGTCCTTATTTTTATGACAATCCTTGGGATATGTCTTATACACTTAAATTGTCACTATTTCAATGACAATCAATGGGATATGACACATCCCTTGGATTGACACTAATTTAATGACAATCCACGGGATATGACACATGTCCTTGATTGGTGACAATACTCGTGTGCTATAAGAATTGTGTCATCGCCTACCAAATTGGTGACACTATTCGTATTCTATAAGAAAATTAAGAAATGTGTCATTGCCTACCAAATTGGTGACAATACTCGTGTTCTATTAGAATTGTGTCATTGCCTACCAAATTTGTGAAAATATTTTAGTAAAATGGTGTTTTGAAGATTTCTAAAATAGGCCTTAATTACATTCAGATTCGTGTGAACTTCCAAACCATGACAAACATACTGTTTTTCTACCATCGAATTGACACAAGGCGTATATTGTGTTAGAGCACAAAAGGAAAATCTATCTGTATTACTTTATATCGCTGGGGTAATAATTATTTAATTGCCATTGTTAGGAAGCAGAAAGTTCTCATGTAAAAGATGCCTTCTCACCAAAAATAAATAGCACAAAATCACAAATATTTATGGAAAGAAATGACCGATTTTAACAAAAAAAATTTCCATAACTAATCCAACCTTTCTTCTGCAAAATAAAATTTGGAAACACCCGGTTTGAAATGTTTTTCACAAAAATATGGCTTGTTAAACGCCCGACGCTTTTTCTGACTCACCCGGTATAGTAATAATATACCAGGTGACTCAATAAAAAAATCCCCATTTGCAAGGCCACTGCTCCTTGGATATTACGGCAGTATTATTGGCAAATATATCATTTAATTAATTTTATTTATCTTGAATATATAAGTATTTCTTGAATAAATAATAATTTTATTTCTTTTCAAACAAAGTCAGAGACAAATGAGTATTTACTAATTTTTGCTATCTTTTTGACCAAAGACAAAGAATATCCATGACATCATGGAATATATAACAATTAGATTATAATATAATACTTATTCGGATTCTCCACATAATTACTTAGGAAGAGCCAATCCTCAAGCTTATATCTCTAGTCGTGGCAAATTATGGCAAATTACTTAAAGTTCCCTTGGAGCGATTCAGTTGACAATAATTGGGGAAATAACATTTTACACGATTAATGTTGAAGTTTTGCAAGATTCAACGCCTACGCTCAATAGCAATAAATGTGCAGACGATATTTCTTGCATGTAAGCACTTGAAATTTCTAAATTCTTCTCAGCGGAGAGTTTTTTTACAATTTTATCAAATAGTTTAAGACATTTTTCAGGCATTTCACAACAAAGAAATTTCGTAGTCGAATTTACCTATATTTTTCAGGCACACAAAAACGCGAGACAAATTACACAAATAATTAAATCTCTCAGCTATCAAGCAGCATTCAATCGATTCTAATCTATCCATTACAATTAGTGCCGTGGATTTTCAAAAGTGGGAACATTTTTTCTGGCTCACCCAGTAGACATATTTAGATTCCATTTCATTCAATCGCAGGATCACTTGGTCCAGGATCAACGTACAGAGAATGGCAGTTCTGCCGCATATTGGGATCAATATCTACAATTATTACGCCTCAAGAGGACTGTGAATATTATTTGGTCCCAAAGGGTGCATGGATTGAGCAAAAACTATTGATCACTTTCAATCAGAAAGATTGTGTAGGATGGAAGGTAATGAAAGACAGTCCTGGCTCCATATTAGAAATTTATGCATATAATAAATGCAGATTATTATCATTATAGAGGAAACATTAAAATCGAGATGCTTCGGACGATCAGACTTTCCAACAAAATTTTGCCCGAAGCTATGTTGCGTCTAATCATTTTCCATCATGAAAGTTTTAAACTCTTTGAAACAGAAAAGCCAGAGAAAGTATTAGTTGGTAAGACTCGCTGCTTTTCTCACAGAACATCACATACATATAATTGGTATTTACCAGACGATGGCTTGCAACATGGTGCCTCCATTCCAAATCTCAACATATGTCCAAGATGTCCAATAGACAATAACGCTAAAGATGGCCACCGCGCAACGCATGCTGGTAAAATGCTCCCTGACAACCACCCAACAACATATAAATTCTCGTCTGCCGTTTCGTCTAGCTAGCTGTGTTAAAGTTTGAACAAGTAATCAATGTAAACAAATATGAAAATTTTGTAATTCGAACGCGAATCTTTAATTAAAACTTCAAGTCGAATCAAAACTTTACTTTTTCTGCTTTGAAAAGGTTCCTTTCAAACCATGTTGCATTCGAATTCAAGATCGATTCGAATCAAGCTAGCTATTCGAAACGGCAGACTAAATTTTATTTGTCGTTAGGTGGTCGTCAGGGAGCTTTCTACCAGCATGCTTTGCAGCAAAACACATCAGAGTCTTTGGAGCCGTCATCCCTAGCGTTATTTTCTATTGCTCATGATACGTTAATTTGAAGCATTCAGTGCCGATCTTTGGTTAAAACCTATTACTTCTAATGCAAGATTTGGTCAGTGAGTTGTAAAAAGGAACTTTTTCCAATTTTTAAAAAAAGTCAAAGCCTTTTTTGTCTAAAATTGTATCTTTCCGAAGCATTTGGTGTTAATGATGCATCACAAAAATATTATATAGCCAGCTTTAATGTTTCTGATGCTGTGAATTTCCATATTCTTTTCTTAGTTTCCTCTTTTGTTAAATGCTTTTATTGCATATATAAATGGTTAATTTAAGTAGCTCATTATTAATCATCGTAAAATTACATTTTGTTTTGAGAAATCTTTCGTTATCATGCAAAAACTTTGGTTTTGTTTTTTGTCCAAGAGTTTTTCTGTCCGACATGCTCGAAAGAGCGTACAAAACTGTTCTGTCCGAAGTTGTTTCTCTGAAAATTGTCCGTCCTAAACTTTTCAATGTTATGTATCCAGCTTGCAGTGTTTGCCTCGTGCAACGCTACAAATCATTTTAGAGAGTTCTTTTCAATTGTATATGTCCTCATAAGCTATTCGTTTCACCTTCGTCAAGTCTTCATAGTGTTTAAAGGGAATCTAAGCATCTATAGCCCTGGACAAATATCCCTGCAAAAAAAGTGGGCCGTGACACGTGCCGAACCATATTTGGGTAACTGATCTACGTCAATAGGAAAATACTGATATCTGATAGGGTAGAATTTCACTGCAACTGGCTTGAACCATTTTTATATTCTTAAGTTCCCTATATAAACTGTTTTATTTCAAGATCATTTTTATTGTTTCCCTCAACAATGGTATTGTAATGTAATATCAATGGCAATGCTTGTCTCTAGTTTCCCTTGTACATCTTGGCATTAATTGGTAATTTCCAGACGATTGCTTGTGACATGGTATCTCCACTGGAAGTCTCAACATATCTCCAAATACTCTCCATCAAATTCCGGATGTCATTGGAGAACCGTTAGCCTTTGTACATAGCTGATTTCGTATATGATCAAGTATCCAAACTCTGTGTGTATATTACCCGCTCGTTCTTACATTAGAATTGTAGCCAAAATCAATTAGATTCACAGAAAACTTTTATCATCACAACTACCAGGTGAACCAGAAAAAAGTTGTCACATTAAAAATATCATAGCACCAAGAGTACTTGATGGATTGGAGTGAATCGAATTTTGCTTCATAGCGGAGAGATTGACGTATTTGTTTTATTCTTCTCGCGTTTTTATGAGCTGTGCAAACATAGGTAAATTCGATTTTACTAAACTTTCTTGGTTGCGAAATATCTGAAAAGGGTCTGAAACACTTTATCAAATCGTTACGAGTCTCCTTGGGCCTTTCACAACCAATAAATATAGACATTGGTGCTTTGAGAGTAGAGATATATATCTTCAAAGGACAAATTTGCCTCCACCTCCCAACCAGAGCTTTGGCGTTTTTGTCTAAGCAAATTCTTAAAGCACAGCGGATACGTCCACAATAGACGTGGAACATTTGAACCAGGAGGAGACAAATTAAAAACTGCACAACAAATGCGTTTCACAAAATATAATTTACGTGACGCTTATCGCCAAGGGAGCTCTGAAGTAAACTTTATTCATTTTAAGTGAAACAAATTGTGGATATTGTTTAGGCCAAAACGCCAAAGTTGGGAGGTGGAGGAAAGTTTGTCCTTTGAAGATTTATATCTCTACTCTCAAAGCACCAATGTCAACAAACAAGGTATCTATGTTCAAGTTAACAACCGAGTAATGTTTTAAAAATGATTTCGGATTGATTAATGCTAAATTGTGATCGTTAGGGTGGACCAAATCTGTATACATTTTTTTTGGGACACCCAGTATATAATTTCTTTAACTTGAAATTTCAGAAAGGAGTAATTGAAGAAATTTTTGAAATCTGAATAAGGGTACATTGATTCATATTGTGATAAGATTTCTGTCTCTAATAACTGGAAGTCATGTATTGTATTGAAGTTTATTTCTAAGTGGTTTTATTTCAGAATTTTATTAACCCTATTTGCAATGTGCGAGAACAGCTGAATATAGACTGTTAACATCCGATTAAACTGGATATTAAATCGAAACATTCCGCAATTCATATTTTGGCATATAGTTGGCAAAATATTTTATCATCCAAGTGCCTATATTTAAGCGCTTTTATCAGCTGTTTCACCAAAACTTGCTACTATTTAAGAGACTTTACTGTGCGAAAATTTAACCTATCAATTCGGACGGTCTCTTACTATAACCAACTCAAGTGTTTGTTTAATGAAAGAAATGTTCTTACTACTGAAGCGTGTCAGTTTAACCTGTTTGTTCATTACGCAATCAGGCCTACTCTGTTGAAGAATGAGAAGAAGCTACAATTTTGTAATTAAGAGCTATTTGATAAGTCTACCTGTTTTCTTAATTACTTGTAGGTATTGTATTAGTAGATGAGCATATGAATGTTAAATTGTTAACGAGAACGTGCGAGAAATCGAGTTGATAAGATGCTGCTTTTCAAAGTAATTTTGGCAGCTCTTGTGTTAGACAGTACATGTGGAATTGTCACTACGGAAGGTAACATTTAAATTCTTGTACAGGTATATGTAACTCAAAAAAACATGGTACCTCAAAACATACATGGACACTTATTGCTCCATAATTTTTTCAAAATATCATCAAGTCTAAAACTGATTGTTATTTCTTATTCACAAGGTTTATATCTTTCTGGAAAAGTGTTAACAATTGCATTGTTTTCATATTTTGTTGCAACCAGGGGTAGCGGTTGCTGATTTCTGGTAGGCATTAAAAACACAATTTTTCACAGAACAGCTCCTAAAAACCTGTGAACATGGATTTAAGTTAGCAAGTCTAGTATTTTATGACAGGTAAATGTCTCGTCCTTGTCACTTTAAACAGAAAATCTGCACAGAACTCTACAATTTATCGTAATTCAATAGTAAACAGGTACTAACAAGGCAGCTGGCTTTGTATGTTTTGAGGTACATAAAACAGAGCACTTGTCTGTCCATGTTACTGCTAGACCCTGGCTGTTAGATAATAACTTTCAATACCCTGTACAAGTCTTTTTAATATTAAAAAGAACAAAGATATAGACATACACAACTTTTTATATAAGAAACTAGTTTATAAGAAACTAGTACTTAACTGAAAATGAAGAAACTATAATGCTAAAGTTTGAAAAAAGCTAAGAAACATTTAATTGCTAAATTCAAAGATACAATGGCAAATAATATGTTGTTGAACCTTTGTTCTTGAGTAAAATTAACTCTAGTTTTAAGTGTTGAGTGTAATAAAACACTTTTTCTTCCCACCCGATGCTTTATACATCAAGAAACATATCTGTAGCAGTGTTAGAAACTAAATCATAATTCATGGACTCAAAAATAAGAATGAAACATGAATACGAGGCCAAAAACAACTGGGCATTACAAAATCAAGGGTCTTAGATGCTAAAATGACAAGTATGTGTCCATGGCAAAATATTTTCTCCTGCAGCTCGCCAAGAAAATTTCCAGCAAGAGACCAGCGGTTTTCCTGAAGCAATTTTGAAATATACTAAATACTCTCCCCTCCAAGATCGCAACTAGGGTGCAATCATATGAATTTCACCAATAAGTCTAATTTGCAAGTACCTCTACAAAGTATGATATATACTCATAAAACACCATTGCCAAATAATGAGCCATGTTCGGCCTAAAACCTTTTGACTTCAGCATGTACTGTATAGTTAGCCAAACATTAGGCCTAAATTGACCATATGATTAAATTATGTTAAAAATCTTTATTGTTAAGCCAACAGCAGTTGGTTACCATGCAACTTCAATCAATACTGTCACCAGATGTGTGAAAAACCTTGTTTTTCATCAGTTAATGTGCTGTATCTATACAACCTACAATTCCTCTATGCGTGTTTTGAGGTACATGTAGTGCTAGTTGTGTAGTGCAATGGGTATAAAGCTTCAATATAAGTTTGCACTTCATGTAATTCTTGTGAGACAATTTAGTGCAAGGAAACAAGGAAAAATATTGGGGCTCTAAGAGTAACAGATTCAAAATTATGAGTGAATATGTCCATGTATGTTTTGAGGTACGTACTGAAAAACAAGACAAACTTCAACAATAATTTAAAATAGGATTTACGATTTTATAACATTTAAACTCACTGGGAAGTAATTTTAGTAGGTTGGAGCATACAATAAAACAAAAAAATACGAACAAAATATCTTACCTAAGATTTTATTTAATAAGTAAATTTTGTGTATGTTTTGAGGTACATATACCTGTACTTGAAATTTGAGAGCGGAATAATTAAAGAAATTTTTAAAATCTGAATAAGGGTAAATTGATTCATAGTTTGACAAGATTTCTGTATCTAATAACTGAAAATAGTTCATTGTATTTGAAGCATATTTCTAAATGCTTTTAATGCTGAATCTTTCAATATAACGTCAGCTATTTGTTTAAATATTTTATTGTGGCAGTTTCTATCATCCTGAATTTCTAGGACCTCTAGCGGGCATATAAAAAAGGCTACCGTTGTCAAATTTTAATTTTCTCTGGAACAAAATGTCTGACATAAACTAGATTGTAAATTTCTGACAGCCCAATTCGTGTGCTTTCATTTCATGTATTGGTTTTGGAAAATAGGTCTCTTGGGAACTTGCAAAGAATAAAAATGTAAAGATATGTCAAAAGTAGATATGTCATAATTTCTCTTTGAGATATTTTCGTATTTCTATGTATGTTGGAAGAAAGAAAAGAACACAAAAAATCTTTTAATTTCTCTGATTCTGTCATCAACACAAGAAGTTTTCACAGTGCCAATCATACATGTTAAAATTTTTTTTAACAAAGATATGCTGTTCTTGACAGAAACTTTTCGACAACGAAAACTCTTCGATAAACTTCAGCTGCATCAGCAAAATATTTCATCATCCAAGTTTCTGTATTTAAGCGCTTTTATTGGCTGTTTTTGCAAAACTTGCTGTTATTTAAAGTGCCACTGAAATGGTAAATATATTATTTTTCAAAATCATTTTTATGAGATAATATGAACGAGTAAACAACGCTGAATCGAATGGTGTAATTATTTCATGTTTATTGTTTCGATAACTATGAGTTTTTAATGCCTAAAGTGTCGATTCTTGTGATGCTTTGTTCGAATAAAATTGCGCGGCCAAACAGGAACTTGGGACGTAGGCCAGTATACCAATGGCAAATCAAAGGCACGGCCTAGTCAGTCTGCCACTGAATCACGAACATGGAGGTCGCGAAGAAGAAGCCAAGGGGTGGAAACTATTGTTGCGCTGGGGCTCCGAACAACACCAGTTGTATGAGCAACAGCTATAGTGCTGGAATATCTATGCACTGTTTCCCAAAGAACGAGCAACAGAGGTGACAGTGGGCGCAGTTTGTGCGGAGACATCGTGCAGACTTTACTCCTCCCTCATCTTCGACGTCGTGCTCTGTCCATTTCAAGCCAACTGACTTCGTTCGCAGAGTCGACATTGACGTTGGAAGTAGTGGCAGCAATGTTACGAGCCAGAGATGCCTTGAAGTAGGTGCGATACTGACAGTCGATGCAGCTGGTTCTGTTCTGAAGAAAATCCCGTCTGGCCGAGATGGACGTAAAATGAAAATTGTAGGTCTTTGTTTACATTTAGGCCATGGCCCAGTGGCGGATTTAGGGGGGCAAGTGGGGGCAACTGGCCCCCCTTCAGGATGAAAATTCAGCTTGGCGCCCCCTTTTAGCGAGAAATGCGCCCCTGATCATGACCATACCGCACTCTTTCTTAACTGTTTTGATTAGAATGTGGGGTTAAACATACAAATTAAGGCATTATTTAGAAGAAAAACCAAAGAATCTTCTTAATCTAGAGTCCAAAAATTTTCGCGCGCCTCCGGTGCGCTTTCGTTCTATTGTATTTATGGCGCCCTCTCTGCAGGTTGCTCCCCCTTCAACTTCAGTCTGGATCCGTCCCTGCCATGGCCTAGTATTTGCTTTTATTATAGCCACTTCCTTTTTTCAAGGCAACATTAGGGAATTATACATAAATATACGTAACGACTGGCTTGCTGAAAAAACTACTAGACAGGTGGAACTAAGCAAGCTTTAAAAATTCAGTCGGAAACAATAATTTATGCTGCCAACTTTTGATGGCCTAAAATAAAATCGATGCTGGAGTCTGAATGAAGATCAAATCTCTTCTTACTCTTGTGTCCTGTCCATAATAAGCAGGGGGGAGGAGGGGTTGGAAAAATTAGGACAAATAATTAAACAATTTTAATGTGTTTCAGGTATATGAAATATACAAATTCTTTTATCAAACAATAGCAGATCAAATTCTCATGAATAATTCACACTTTTAAACATTGCAGACTCAAATGAATAAGGAACGATTGACATCAATTTGTGGCGCAACGCTTTTATTGCACACCTGCCAATACAAAATTTGAAAAATTAGTAAACAGGGGGGTCATAATAAGCACTGGGGGAGGGGGGTTGGAACATTTTCCAAAAATTAATAAGTGGGGGGGGGATTAGTGTGTCTCCTATATCACACAATAACTTCTCCGCCTCTTTTTATTCAAAGTATGGGAGACACTACCACCAGAACTGAAAGATTCAGACTCCCTTCAGATATTCAAAAGACTTATTAAAGCCCATAAATGCCAAGCCTGCAGCTGCAGATTATGCAAAACTTTTTATCCTGGTTTAGGTTTTTTATTGTAAGTTATATTTTTCTTACAGCATTGTATATATTTTTGTAAATAGTTGGCCTTAATTAGCCATTATAGCTATAATTACTTAGCCAACTTTAAATGAAAGAATTAATAATAATAATTTTGCCCGCTTTCTTGCGACATGATTAATGACGCGCGCGCTCTTCGCGGACCTTCTTATATAGGATATGAGGCAAAGCGCGAAATGACGCGATACACTACTATACTGGATCGCGCTTTTTCGCACAACAATAGACTGATATCCCATAAAAGACGCAATGCACCCGCAACCATTGCAGACGTGTGTAACTACTCTGATAGAGTAGTCGGGGAGTTTGGTGGTAAATTCATGTTCATATGGCCTCCCACGTGGATCAAATGGTTCCCGTTCCTCGAATGCATTTCGATGGTGGATGCAATATTTGTCTAGAGTCGTGGTGTGATCTTAAGCAGGATCCTCAGCAATGGCGCAGGATTCTTTGCAGATTATATAGAGGTATTGTTGAGCCACATTTTAGATACTGCTGTTCTGTGTGGGGGAATTGTGCGGAGTCCCGACTAGTTAAACTTCAGAAATTGCAAAATCGTGCGGCTAGAATTATCACAAATAGCAGCTACGATGCTCCTGCCGAAGCTTTAATTAAAGAATTAAAATGGCCAACTGTGAAAGATCTGATTAGAAGNACAAGATAAAAGCACATTAAGACATCTATCCTGATAGAAACCCAACTTTTGGGATATATACTTTGCAGAGCCTACAGTTGCATTTATCACCATTGCAACATTTAATTTGTTTTTTAAAAATAGGAAGGGTGTTTGCTTGTTTTATTTCTTGCGGTAAAAATTGCCACAGTTTATTTCCAAGGTACGTTATCGACTCAACATGGATTGGCACCGATTTAGTCTGCTCCAAGAGAGAACCAAAATCATTTCCGTAATCTTTGTATGCAATTCGTAATGCCCTTTTGTGAACACGATTTATTCTATGGTCCAAAGTTCTATCACAGAACATCCAAACAAGTGGGCAATAGCTAAAATGAGATAAAACAAATGCCCTCATTAACTGCTGTAGTTTTTCAGTGTCCATGTAACACGATATCCGAGCAAGAGCATGGAGTTTTTGGCCAGCCTTTTTACAAAGAGCCTTGACATGTTGTTTGACTACGCTTTGGATTTTTCCCAGTTTTTGATTGCTTCTTTTCGAGAATTCACCAAGAATTAAACATTTTACATCTACCAAAATTCATAATATTCAAGGCTTATATTTTATCTTTTATCAATATCTTCGTTTATGTTGTTTGAAGGACAGTGATTGATCAAAAGTTATCCCGAGAAGATTTTCTTCTGTACTTTCTTTTACAGAGGCCTCGCCTATTTTGATTGCTGTTTCATTATTTCCTTTTGCTCCAAAAATCATTAAGTGGCATTTGTCTTCATTTAGTTTCATAAAATTGTTTGGAAACCATTCAGTTTCAGAGAGCATAGATCCCAATCAATTAATCGTAGATCCCAATCAAAAATCATTAAGTGGCATTTGTCTTCATTTAGTTTCATAAAATTTTTTGGAAACCATTCAGTTTCAGAGAGCATAGATCCCAATCAATTAATCGTAGATCCCAATCAAAAATCATTAAGTGACATTTGTCTTCATTTAGTTTCATAAAATTGTTTGGAAACCATTCAGTTTCAGAGAGCATCATGTATCAGAGAGCACAGATCCCAATGTGCAGCATGCATCAAGGACAGTCAGAAGATTCTGATACATCTGAGTGCCTTCCTTTATAAGAATAGATACATCAAAGACTGCATGGACACAACAACCAACTTATTTAAACCCCAACAAGACAAGGAGAGAAAGACCATTCCACGCAATAACAATGACATACCACTCAGTACACACCTTAATACTACTCTTGCACCCATATCACCCCAAGACATTCGTCAATTGGAGGATGAATTAGCTGAAGAGCTTCGTTTCTACAACCACAAAACCTTCACTGAAGCCGCAACACTAACATTTGCCGATAACAACACCATTGCCGACGCCGCTGTCATCACATCGACAGGTGCACAACAGATAAATAAGAACGAAACTGACGATCAAACAACCACCACCACCACCACCAGTACCCCCACTAGCACAATTACACTCCTTCTTAATACAACCCTCGGTCATAAGAGAGAAATTCAGCACATAAGATGCGCAAAAATGATCGCGATTTCGCCCTCGCAGCACGCTGGCACAAACTCTGCATGAAAGATGGGTCGCCACTGATATCCTTGATCGACGAGAATAACAACGAAAATTACAACGGATGACCTGTAGACTAATGATATTGCTTTCCTGTTCAGAGCATAGCCATTTCATCATCTACTGATTGCTCGCAACCACACACGAGGCGACGAACACAAAAGGAGAGGGGCACAGATAATCTATAGCTGATGAAATTGCCTTGTTTAAGCATTGCTTTTTCCTCGTCTACTGATTACCTGGTCGTAGTAAACAACGTCCTCTCTGCCGATCCTTTTCTTCTTGTTCACCTTGAATGCAACAATGGAAAAACATCGGTGGAGNATTCAGCACATAAGATGCGCAAAAATGATCGCGATTTCGCCCTCGCAGCACGCTGGCACAAACTCTGCATGAAAGATGGGTCGCCACTGATATCCTTGATCGACGAGAATAACAACGAAAATTACAACGGATGACCTGTAGACTAATGATATTGCTTTCCTGTTCAGAGCATAGCCATTTCATCATCTACTGATTGCTCGCAACCACACACGAGGCGACGAACACAAAAGGAGAGGGGCACAGATAATCTATAGCTGATGAAATTGCCTTGTTTAAGCATTGCTTTTTCCTCGTCTACTGATTACCTGGTCGTAGTAAACAACGTCCTCTCTGCCGATCCTTTTCTTCTTGTTCACCTTGAATGCAACAATGGAAAAACATCGGTGGAGAGCACGCCGCGCGCAATGTACAACGATCATCTCTCTGGCAATTCTGTATTTCTTGTTTTACCTTGGATGTAAAACAGGGGAGACAATATTGCCTGAGACATCTTAGCAACTGTTGACCTTGGCTCTTAAAGGGCGGCAGCTTCATGACACCATCTGTTTCCTGCCTTGTGACCGGATACCGAGAGGCATCATGAAACCGCCGCGCGCGCCCATAACTCACATTGCAGTGATGTGACTGGTATGAAGACGAGACTAAAAAATCTACAGATTTTTAACTTAAACATGACAACCTCTAGCGTGTAATGTTATACATAACAGTCAACAAGTCACGGTTGCAGAGACAACTCAGCATTTTGGTTGTCATGTGCCATGTGTCTAACCGGAAGCAATTTTCTAGGGTTAATGGTGTTGACTCATCAATTGAGGACATAAATGTTAGCGTACCGCAAGGCTCATGCCTTGGACCTCTTTTATTCCTCATTTACATCAATGACCTCCCACGAGCTGTCCGAAATTCGAATGTGTAATTTTATTGATTTATTTTACTTGTATATATATATTTATTTAACATTGTATTTAGTTTGTTGGCTTAAGTTAGCTTTGTTATTTAGTAGCTATGTAAGTTGCCAACTTTAAATAAATCGATTATATTATATGTGTCCATGTATGCTGATGACACGAGCCTTTGCCATCAATCCAGCGATATCGCTCAGCTGAATGAGGCCATCAACAATGATCTTACACAGGTTGAAAAATGGCTTAAAGGCAACAAGCTTTCTCTTAATGTAATGAAAACTCATTCCATGCTTATTTCCACAAAGCCAAAGCATAAAGCTCTAAAAGATAAAAGTGAATCTTTGAAGCTGAAAATTCGGGATATTGAGCTTGAAGTTGTACAAAAAACCAAATATCTTGGTGTCCATATAGACAACTCTTTGGATTGGAAGGAACACATTAAGACAGTTTCTTCCAAGGTCTCAAGAGCAATTGGCTTTTTGAAGCATTCAAAATCCTTTCTGCCAGAAGAAACTCTTAGGACCATGTACACAGGTATTGTGGAGCCACACTTCCGCTACTGTTGTTCAGTCTGGGGTTGCTGTGGTGTCACTGAGATCAACCAGCTGCAAAAATTGCAAAACCGAGCTGCCCGTATTGTAACTGGCAGCAGCTTTGATACCCCGGGCCAGCCACTTATCAAAAAGCTTGGTTGGAAGACCATTGATGAACTAATTGCTAGTGAGTCTAATATTATGGTCTTCAAATCTCTGCATGAGCTGGCTCCACAATACATGTGTAATCTTTTCACAAAAACATCCCAGCTGACCTCTAGAAATCTTAGGAATACAGCAACTGACCTAAGGTTACCAAAGAAAAACTCCAAAAATGGACAGAAATCTTTTTCGTTTAGAGGTGCCAAGTCTTGGAATGGCCTCTCAGCTGAGTGTAAGCTGGCATCCTCCTTAAACGGATTTAAACAACGTATATAGGGGTAGCTTGCTGTAAATAATGTGTTTGCCATATGGATTTTCTTTTATTGTAATTATTTATTTTAGATTATAGGGTTTTTATTAATATATTAGAAATTGAATTGTATTAGGTTATTTTAGGTCATAATAGTATGTTAATTTTTGTAAATTTTGTAATGGAGGGCCCCTTGAAAATCAGTATTGCTGAAGGGCTACCCTCCTTAAATATTTGAAATCAA
>REGM01000205.1:393183-414598 GCA_004194415.1 Aurelia aurita | reverse complement strand
ATCAATTCAGACTGTTAATTACTAAGGACAATAACCAGCTCTCGTGTTTGCTTAATTGAAGGAATGTTCTTACTAATGAAGCGTGTCAGTTAACTTGTTTCTTCATTACGCAACCATGACTTCTCTGTTGAAGAATGAGAAGAAGCTAAATTGTTGTAATTAACAGCTGCTTGATAAGTCTACCAGTTCTTCGTAATTAGTTGTTGGTATTGTATTAGTGGCTGAGCATATCATTGTTAACTAGTTGATAAGAAGCTGCGAGAAATCAAGGCGATAAGATGCTGCTTTTCAAAGTAATTTTGGCAGTTCTTGTGTTAGACAGTTCATGTGGAATTGTCACTACGGAAGGTAATATTTAAATTCTTTTACTTGAAATTTGAAAACGGAATAATTGAAGAAATTTTTAAATTCTGAATAAGGGTGCATGGATAAATATTTTGACAAAATTTCTGTTTCTAACAACTGGAAGTCATTTGCTGTAATTAAAGTTTATTTCTAAATGGTTTTATTTCTGAATTTTATTATTTGAACATCACCTCTTTGCTTAAATATTTATTGGGCAGCTTCTATCATTCAAAATCTCCAGTAGCTCTACAGTGTTTATCTAAAACGGCCATTGGTCGAAGAATTTATATTTCTTTTGCAATAAAATTGTCTGACATAAATGAAATTTTAACTGTTTTAAAAACAGAACTTGTATGTTTTCATTTGATGTATAGTTTGTTGCTAAATAGATATCTAGGGATTTTTCAAGGAATAGGGAAATAAGCATAGTTGAAAATGAGACAGCATCTTTGTTAGAAATTTTCGTAATTGTATGTTTGTTGGAAGAAAGAAATCAAAATAGCAAATCTTTTAATTGTTCTGATCCTGTAATTAAAGCAAGAAGCTTTCACAGTAACATTGATAATTTGTTTAATTATTTTGGACAAAGCGATACTGTTCCTAACAAAAACTTTTGACAACGGAAACTTTTCGCGAAAATTCAGCTGCACTATGATTCATCGAAAGAAATCATTGATGTAAAGATTTTCAATTTATGTGAGGCACTTTCTGATGAATAACTGCTTTATTCAAAATTCTGGTACTTACCGCCTGCTTTCTAATTCCCCGGGGATTTAACGAACGTAAACGATGTGTGATGAAAGTATAGAAATGAATCAAAAAATGAACTCACTAGATTTGTAATTTCGCAAGTTTGGAGTGTCGATAAAATAGCAAAACTAATTTCTGATGTAGCCTAGTACTTTAACTACCAAATAATGCACGTATAAATAATTTATTTTTGTGGATTACTCTAGTATAGGCCCATATTTCCTAGGTTCAGTTGTTGTTGCCTCCCTGTATTGTTCATTTATGATGTAGTTAATGTATTAAATCTTAATAGATCAACAAATTGCTATTTATAAAACCAGCAATCGTAAAATAGAGGGAAACCCAAGTGAACAGCAGGCCATAGATGAAATCAACTTCATAGCTCAAACTGCTAAGTAATCTTTTGTTAATGTGCTTTGAATAAAGAGAGATATTGTTTGAAACTATCTTCCAAGAAGGATTATTCCACAATACAGCAACTCGTTGCTACCTATAGCGCAAAGTCCTACCGCGTCAGTCACAAAAACAATCCCAGTTTGAAAGGCCACTGCTCCCTGGATACGAATGTAATAATATTGGCAAATATATAATTTATTGGTGGACATGTTCGAATAGATTTTAAAATTTACTTTATTGAAATCGGCTACTCCGTTGTGACATTATGTGGGATTTCCCCAAGAAAGCTTCTTTAAGAAAACTTCAAAAAAGACCTAAAATCAATAACAAATTCAGCAGATATTTATGCCTAGCCAGCTATGACTTCAACACGTTTTAGCACGTTTTATCATCATGGGAGGATGAAATTTATTAATCATATTAGTACTGGGGGAACCGCTGAATGCTTTAGCCTGTGTTATCCTCTTGGGAGGATGAAATCATCCGGAATAATGCTGTTATGCTCCAAGGATGACACTTTCATCCTCCCAAAGGGATAACACGTGCTGCAGCATGTAAAAGCCATTGCTTTAATGCAGAAATATTTGAGAATTTAATTGTGATTTTAGGTCTGTTTTGAAGGTTTCTTAAGGTTACGGTAAGCGTTTGTAGGCCAAAAAAATATCATTTTCGGATTTCTTCTACTTTTAATTTCTTTTGGATTTTAAGAAACACAAAGATACCATCTTTGGAAGTAACAAAAATGTTGAAAAAACAGAATTCTTGATCAAAGGAAGGATACTACAACTTCTCACGCAAAATGTTTCTGTCAGGTTTAAATCTAATCCTATATTTTTGACCTATTAAGCCGGTCGTGTGCCAGAAAACAAAGATGAAACCGCATTATATGTATCGATTCCTTTGTTTAAATCCATTAATTGCTTCTTAAGCCCTAATTGTTTGACCCGGATTACATTGTGGCTTATTTGACCTCAATACTTACATCTGAAGTGGCATCATTAAATTCCCTTTTTCAGGACTTACAAATCCACTAGGTACAGGTACGAACAAACAATTTTGTACCCAAGGAGCCAATCGAATTGCTCCACGTTTAGCATATTACCAGATCAGGCTTCAGGCAAGCAAAATTTGTCTGAGAATCTTGGTATGTCCTCTGGTCCATCTTTTATGGCCCAATACAACTGCCGGAGGGCAGAGAAGTAATTTGCTAATTTATGACAGCGTGTTTTTTTATGAAAAAGGTATCTAGGCCAAGAAGACCTCTAACCTAAGTACAAAAAAACCATAAGTTTAAACTCCAATAGAACGAACAAATATCAGCGATAAGCGCAAAAAACTTTAATACAATTTTCAAGGGAGGAGGAATTTAAAGAATCTGAGACAATTTTGGTAGCTTAGGATTTGCGCTTCCTGTTGATTTTTTTAGATGTTGTTTGTTAGATAAAGCTAAATTTTGTTACGTTAAGTGCAAGGGTAACAAAATGGCTTTTGAAGGAGGGTATGCTCTATTAAGCAGTAAAGTGCCTGGAAAGTATAATTTTACCATCTGTGCCAATTATTTTGATATTGTTAGTATTCCCTACATTCTTACGCATCGAATGATGTATAGTTTAATATAATTCCGCTAATAGTTTGGCTTTTGGAGAGAGAAAACCCAATCTTGTGCTGCAAACGTTTACCGTAACCTTAACCCTATAGTGGTTGGGCTATCTGAACTACCCTATTTTGGTTGGGGGGCAAAATAACCCCCCCTACCTAACTCTTGACTGATAATAGGTAGAGCAACCAGATTTGGTATGCTAATAGCCCCGGGCATTTAATTTTCAAAAATATAAAAAGTAACCTAAAATTTGCCATGGATATTTCTCACGTCAGCATTTTCCTTTGTGTGGTCCAGAAAAGCGGCAAAATCAGCCAAAATCAGGAAATATGAGATAAAATCAAATTTAGAGCACAATTTCCATCCAAGCATGAAAATTATGATAGAATACATCAAATAACACCACTCTGCAAAAGAAATATGCAAAATATTGCTATTTTGCTACTTTTTTTCGCGAGAATTGAGATTTGAGAATTTGCGATTTTGACAGGGTCAGTCCCGGAAAATTGCCTCCCTCCCCCTCATTTGTCAAAATATTTCAATGAAACTTCCTGAGTACTTGCACAATAGGTAGTTGCTAAAAGTCAAAGAGTTTCGTTGTTGTAATTTTTAACCTTGCGTAGTTATCAGAAAAAATCTACTGGGGGGGGCAAATTCCCCCCCCCAACCAAAATAGGGTGGGGCTTCCTCGAGAAAATCGCTGATAATTTCAGAGCGGAGTGACCGATTTCAGTTAGGTAAATTTTGAAATAGATTTGAACATGTCCTTAATTGATTGATATATTTGCCAATATTATTGTTTTGAAATCCAGGGAGCATTGACCTTGCAAATTAGAGTTGTTTTATTGACTCACCCGGTATTAATGAATAGTTAAATCAATACTAAAAGCTTCTGAAAATCATCTCCCTGAAACATTCTGCTTCAAGAAAATGAATTTTCATGGAACACTTCAAGTTTATTCTGTCATAAGACGTCAATTACATGAAATACATTTTCTGAATCTAAGCATGAAGCTCTATCTCGTGAGTGCATCCGATTCTGTGAAAATGTTTTTTACAAAACTCTACGCTTTTATGGCCCCAAAAAGTTTATATAAATATAAACGTACAGGCACACTGGACAAAAGATTGCTCGAAAACCAAACCAGTAGTTTGGAGGTGTCCAACTTGAGGAATAGCAAGTTTATACTTGTGAAACATATGGAAGTTTAAACATGACATTTGATTGCCCGCAAATTTGTAGGTTGACTTCACCATTGTTTCTTGATTACAAGTATGGCTGCTTGAGCGAGCAAGCTAAATAGTTAGCATTAATTGACATTAATTATTTGCATTTGGGATTAATTAGCATAACGGTGCTATTGTACTTTGTAATTAGCCACCTTCAAACAAATTAATAATTTGTCATTATTATAATTATTTTTCAATTTTCACATGGCGGTGACATTTGACTACACTAAACTAACGTTATTAGTATAATCTTGATTTATTTTACATTCCACAGTCTTTGATCTCTCTCTTCGAGTCTTCATGTACTTCAATTTTCTTTTCCTTTCATTTCTTGTATCGTAGTGGCAAGATTCCTCAATTAGCAAACTGGATCGTTCCTTCTATCAATGTCATTAAACAATATAATGTAATACAATATCAATGTAAACTAAACCATCATCAAACCGAATAGAAATAAAAATAGCAATATTATTGTTATTATTATTATTATTGTTATTTTTATCATATTATGAAATAAGATCCTTATTGACTCTGATCAAAGTCTGTCTCAAATTATATGTCACGTGAAATTTCCGGGAATAAATGACCAAGTTTGCGTTATCACAGATCTCACATGATATCTAGAGACAGACTTTAATGTCATTGGAGATAATTTTTATATTGATGCCAGGGCCCTTGTTTAATCCATCCATCATGTATCATTTTAGTAAATTTGCTGAATGTTAATTGCTGAAACTGTTTTAGGCTCTGGTGCACAAACCAAGAGAGATGAAGTACAAAAATTTGGTACAGAGATTTGTGGCGAAAGTAAAGAGTCAATGATAAAAAGAACTCGTGAAATAAAAGCCGAAGACCTTGGCTTATGTGGAAAAAAAATGTCGTGAAAGAAGGATGTTTCAATGTAGTAAGCAATGCTGCCGATGAGTTGCTTCAACAAACTGACCTGTCTAAGAAAGCAAATTACGAAGAAAATGTGAAGATGTGAGTACATTCATTTTTAAAGTCTCATGAGAAACCGAAAAATCGTTAGTTTTATTTTAGTGGATTTCATGGAACAAAAAGTCTATTCTCTTGTTTTATTCTTGATTCCTGCTAAACTGACCATGGAGACTTCAGATTTTGACTGCGAGCTTGATTTTTGATGACGTCCGCAAAGGGATAAATGGATGATTTTGGAAACTGAAATAAACATACCTCATCACTCCTTTGTCTCATTGATTTGAAAATACCGTAATTGAATTGCTCCTGATTAGAACTTTCGAATGATGTATACGTTTCTGCATTTTGATCAAAAGTAGCAAAAAGTTGTTGACATCATTTGTCTTATGACTTCACAATTGACATTTTTTAGAATGACTTAGATTCAGTTCTTTTAACCTAGCTACATCGATCATGCAGATTCCGTTTCCGCAGTAGTTGACAGGTTAGATGAGATTTGAGACGAAGCACAAGAACTTTCAAAGCTATTTTACAGTTTTAGTGAGTGGTTTTAGTCCAGTGCTTCTAGCCAAATATCTAATATGACACAGACTATGAAACAGTATGAAAAATCTATCGCTGAAAATTTTCAACAAAATAAAAACTGTGCCGACAATTACACAGACAAATCCTTTTGCACAGACTTTTGTTTCTTGTTCTAGCCTTTGACCATCGAGGCGGTCTATACATCAAGGCTAAAAACCCAATTCTTTGGAGAAAATGGAAAATTTTAAAAATTAATGTGCGAAATGTTATTGCCCCATTCTTTCAACTGAATTGCTCGAATTTATCTCATTTATCAGATTTTACATAATTCCAGAAAGATCATTTTTCATATCATCATTATTTTCGGAATTACAACCTTTCTATGCTTTATGAACCGATGTACGAGAGGAAGTATTTGAAGCTTTGACAAACACCATAAATTCTAATCTAGCTGAGAAAAATCAATATTACCAATACAAGAAATACTCAGTTTTGAAGGTCAACTTGACCTCTCACTGCTTTCAATACTATCCCTGCCACTATAATTAAGGGCGTTTTTTACATGTATTTCTTAACAATGTCATAAACTGTATTGTATCTATTTTATCTTTAATCATTGCAAATTGTATACTTTTTGTAGAAACTTGATACATAAATACCCCAGGGGGTAGCTTGAGTCTTGGGATGATGGAGAAGTGCCGCCCAACTTTCAAGGAAAGACCCATTCTTAAGGATTTGGACGATTTTCATACATAGTTTCAAGTGTTTTTTGGGCACAAAGCCTGTTCAACTTGCTACAAATCAGGCTTCGTTTGACTACAATCAGTTGCAAAAGTGTTGAGCCATTGTAAAAAAATCGATTTTTCTTGCCTTGTGTCCCCCCCTCCCCCTTTGCAATGTTGAGACCGGTCTAAAAAGTTGTATTTTATGACCTTTCATTAGAAAAATCGCGTTTCCTCCGAAACAACATTGCAATGGGGGGAGGGGGGGCAAAAATCCATATTTTCCCACAATGGCTCAACACTTTTGCAACTGATTGTCTGAAAATGGTATAACTCTAAATTGCTGTAATTTCTTTGCGCGTTGGGATTTTTTGTTGGGACTTGGTGAAAGGTAAGATCGCTGTTAGATAAAGGCTTGTGTGTTGTTTTATTTGAATTTCTCGCCTAAATAAGTCATTAGACACATTGTCGAAAATTGACGATTTTTCCTCAAATCAGACAGTGTCAGTGCTTATGTACAAAACGGGCGAGGCATTCTGGAAATTCGTTTTAATCAGCCAATATTTGGGAAATGATATAAGCATAGCAATAAAAATTACATTGTAGCCTTAAATAATTAGTGAGAAAGGGTCCGCTGGAAATACAGGCGATTTTCACAGTGAGGACACTCAATTCTTGGCCGGGTCCCATTTTGAACAAAGGCCTATCTGTTCATTTAGGCCGTAAATATTTTCATTCATATTTTGGGAAGAAAAGAAGGTCAGGAGCGTAAGCCATGAGCAAAACCTTTCTTACTGAGCAGAAACTAGAAACTTTTCAACATTTTTCTCTCGAATTTCATAGTTATTTGAGAAAGAGCTATTTTCAGTTAAAAACGCGTTTCTTGCGCTGCAAGTAATTTCTGCAGATTTTAAAATTTATTCCTCTTTGCAGGGACTGAAAATCAAATTTCGTGTCTTACAGCAGCCCTTTAAGCATGCAAAGCTTATGCAAAGCATTTTGTGTATCTTGAAACCAACATTGCGACGAGAAAAGGACTAGAAAAGCCTAAGGATCACACAGAGGAGCCAACAACTGCACAAAGTTGACCCCCTCTGCTGCATAGATGAGACCTTTGATCTGAGATTATTGTCTCTTCTGACATAGTAGGGCATATAGAAACCTTTCAAATCAATGTTCAATAAAAGGAGAATGACAAGAAACTATGAAATAAAATGATCAATGGGATTACATTGGACCGAACCGGGGCGAGGGCCTATGGACCAACTAACAACAAAATGTCGTGCTTAAGCAAACGGGTTCCTATAGAAGATAAATCCTTCACTTGCCTATCCTCACATATAAACTTGAGATTTGAAGCCGTTCCAGCCAAGTGAAAAGATGCAAATTCAGCTTATCACTATTTGTATTGGTTACGTCATTATGAAATCTGATTTAGGCCAATCCATCCATAGCTGACGAAACTCATCGAATCTCACTTGAGCAGTGCGGGTGAAAACAGCCGTAATTTTCATTGCAGCGTAGTATTGTAAGAGTTTAGATTTTTTACACGAAAAAGAAGAGATCTAAAAGACATTTCTCTTTTATCCAGACAGAAAATACCTGTATTTGGCCCAGGAAAATAAAAAAACTCAACGATACTCACTTTTTTAACTTTTAAAAAGATCAGTTCAGTTATTTATTAGTCGAAAAAGTGAGTTTCGTCAAGAATTTTATCCTGCAATGGTAAATGCAACCTTCAATAGTCTATATTTCAATCCTAACATAGAGCTCCACATCCCTGTCACTGTTTGCGTGTATCACTTAGCTTATAAACATTATTTTGAATTTAATATGATTTATTTTCCTACGCGAGTCCATCTGAGTATCGACGCTACGCTCGAGTTCCTCTGCATGTTCCTTGTAAAATGTATTGTGATTCACGTTAGGACAATAGGAAATACAACGGTCAGTTTCAATAGAAGCATTCAGAGGCCAAATATTATCTGGCATCGGAATTGCTAGACATTGCTATTTCCAGATTCTATTCATTGTGAGGTATTTTACGTCATATGTGCAATGAACCAGCTATTTGCGTCGTCATTCGCGAATTACAGTAAAAACATTAGTAATTACTTGAATTTTTGTAAGTCTATATAACCGTTGCCGTCTACAGTAAAACTTGAACACTTCAGTTCCTGTTAGACGTCCTGGATAAGAAAGTGTCCTGAAAATTTCAGCTGATTCCGTTAACAACATTGGTAGTTATGCGCCCCAGAAGTTTTGACCTTTTCAGACAATCAGTTGCAAAAGTGTTGAGCCATTGTAAAAAAATCGATTTTTCTTGCCTTGTGTCCCCCCCTCCCCCTTTGCAATGTTGAGACCGGTCTAAAAAGTTGTATTTTATGACCTTTCATTAGAAAAATCGCGTTTCCTCCGAAACAACATTGCAATGGGGGGAGGGGGGGCAAAAATCCACATTTTCCCACAATGGCTCAACACTTTTGCAACTGATTGTAGGTGGGGGACTATTCGAAAATCTATTTTCTTTGTCTGTGAAGTAAGAAAGTTAAAACTCAGTGGCGAGACTAAAGTTGATGCCCTGAATTCAAATCTGCAGACTAATTTTCAAAATAGCGCATGGTTAGCATGGAAACAAGGCAAACATAGAAAAAATCAAGAATGCTTAGTGAAACTTTCTCTGATACCCAGTGAGGAATATCCTTACAAATAGCACATCATTGTGAAGCTTTAGAGTTAGGGAGTACAGTTATCCCATTAATCTTTTCCTCTTTCTTAAGATTTATTTCTCTATATTAGATTTTTTGACGTATTTCCAAATTGCATTGTGTAAGGGACTTGACAGTACTTTTTTTTTTCTAAACCACAACCTGTAAGAGGAAAACCAGGTAAATACTTGTACTCTCCAGGATATTAGCTGCACAATGGTATGCAGGGTTTTAAATATTGCTTTTTTATTACTCAATGAAAGTTTTCCTGAGCTCAAGTAGTACGCGGAAAGTGACATTTGAGAAAAATAGACTTACAGTTTTTGGATTCGGATTTTTAATGGTCACTTCTCATTCAAACAAAAAATATGCTATTTTTAGCAAATACCAAATAAACTAAGGCTATTCTACACTATTTCTGTACTTTCTCCTTAAAATCAGAACCATTCTTAGATATTTAAATTGATCTTTCACCATATCGCACTCAGTCAAATTCGCCCGCTTTATAAGTGTGACCTTCTTTGCTAAAGATTTCTTGTTTTTTGTCAATCTTTTAAACTTTAGTATTTTTCTACTTTTCTTTCCATCTTCACTGGACTTTTCCTCAGCTTTCTTTAACCTCTCATTGGACCTTTGCAAAGATCCTTGAACCAGATAGTGTCCAGGATCTATTCCGACGGACTTGCACAATGTTTCACGGAATGTCACTTCAAGTGAAAGCTGGCAAATAGCCATACAGATTGCACCCTCTACAGAGTATCTTCCTGCAAGCCTGATTTTTGGGCAGTACTGCCAAATCAAATTGTGCAATGATTCATTGGGGTTTTGGGACCTATTTCTCCTGCATCTTTGGAGCAAATTTTCCTTGGTCAATCTTTTAAAAATGGGAACCAACTTCTTTCCGACTTCACCTGGTATGGATTCATGGTCCTTGTGAGGTCCTGGACTTCCCTGCTTCGCATCAGCTCTTTTCCAGAAATACCAAGACTTTTCACCAGGAGGGTAATGCATGTGTCTTGGGTTCTCATCTCTTGATCTTAGGTGAAAAAGAATTGCAAAAAACTATTTTTTTCATCAATTCTGGGTCTTTCGAATTGTCCTTTATGGCACGCCCATAATAGTTTTGGATTTTAACCAGTGCACTGGTCCTCCAGGTTTTTCAAGGCAGTACCCATTCTTTTGGATACGTGATTTACGTAGTCTTCTTTTTTCATTGTCACATCCTTGCCATAAACCTCTTCCTCGACAATGTGCTTGAAGGATTTGCTATCCCCATCTGAAAGCATGGTGGTGTATCTGAGCCCATACTTTTGTACAGATCTCTTCCAAATGACAAATGCACACCGTTGCTCCATTGAGTTGGCAGAGCCATCATAGTTCTTTCCACACTTGGCACTATGCTTGACCATCCATTCAGCATAAATAGGATCCTCTTTGTCAGGGGCTCTCAGACATTGATGGCAGAAATTGCAAAGCTCCTCAAAATCTATTGGAAGACCTGTTAGGAGGTAAATCACAACCCCAAGTCCATTGTGTGATGAATGACCTCGGCGTTGCCAACTTCCATCATAGGATACAGCAATATCCAGCACATTATCCTTGTCAGGGAGTACCCCTATTTCTGCGTACTTCTCCAGAATCTTTTCAGCAGATGCCTTTGAGATCTCTTCAAAAGATTCTCTGCTTCCAGAAATAATCTTCCGTTTGACATTTTGAAAGGCCAGCTTACTCGGATGGCTTGGGGTATTCATCACTGTCGACCGGTCTCTGAAAGCACTGTATCCACAGCCAACACCCATGAAAGCAAATGTTGATCGAACATTCAATTCAAATGGTGCTTTACTGGATTTTGATCCACCAACACTCTCACTCAAGAATGTTTCTGCAATGGTTTCTTTACAATGGCTCCAAAACAGACCACCCTTCACTGAAAAACCCTTCTCTTTGCCTTCAATCAATGAGAATTTTATCTCACCATATTTGCATTTGGGACAGCACACAGAACCAAACAGTCTATTCAGTAAAGACATCTGAACAATAAAAAAAGAGTCAGTTGGCTTCTGAGACAGCCTTCGCTTTGATTTGCATCATTTCAGGGGCAATCTGTAGTCCAAGGAGTTCCATTTTCCAAGGGTGGGCATATACTGTTATTTTTGGTGGTCCTATGTATGTCTAGGAAAAAGGATTTCACCAACTCATTTTTCAGCGTACCGGTACAAATTGCGCTGTTAAAAAGACTGGTTTTGGGGACATACATTTTTATAATACTCCGATAAAACCCAATGTTACAGACAAATATTGACAACATCCAAGAACATGAACAGTCTAAGTTAATTGCCCAGGGGGGTGCTCCCAAACTTTCAATACCCAGGGGGGTCCATGCCCAGGGGGGTCCATGGGGGGTCCATGCCATTGCCCAGGGGGGTCCATGCCAGTATTTCTTTGCTGACCCCTAAATATTGAGTCTAATGTTTTGGAGGCCCCAAATATTGTTTTTTATTTTTTATTATGGGTCATGGACCCCAAATATGGTTATTTATTGCATCATATATTAACGGATGAACACTAAAGTACGGGGCATACAAATGATTGAATCTAACACTGTATTGAATCGCTCCAAATTTCACGATTCTCCCTTTTTTCCGATTCATGGACCCCAAACATTGAATTATGTTTATGTTGTTGTTCACAGACCCCAAATATTGATTCAATTTAAGATTTCAGACCTCAAATATTGGCACGGACCCCCCCGTATTGAAAGTTAGGGAGTACCCCCCTGGGGTTAATTGCACAATGATATTGTTCAAAAGAGTTAAAAATAAACCTGATTTTAGGGACAGACATTAATAAAATATGGGAGAAATAAACTGGTATGTGGACATACATAGGACGACCTGTCCTCACTGCAACATGCCCACCCTTGATTTTCTTAGCAGTTGCAGGGCAGGTCGATGGAACTGGTCTATCTGCAGGCATGTTGTCTCTTGAGGCTTCTTCAGTTTCAGTTGCAATCTTTGTGTACTTTCTTTTACGTCTTCCACGAAAGGAGTTGACGGTTTTGAATTTCTTTCTTCCCATAACATATAATTCTGGATTATTCAGCTGGGTTTTGACGAAGTAAAAGACGAAGTAGATAGAGATGTCATTCACAGCTCGCAGAAAAACAGGAACCCGTTGTAAATACTGCTATCAGCTGACAAGCTGTAGCCAATCACAATGCGTCGTTGTGCGTAGCAACCAATCACAAGTCCTGACAACAATAATGGCGGTTGCTGGCTTTGTTCCCAGTCTAGTCGGAAAATCAGGAGCTAAGGCAAGGTCTTACAAGANAGGCCCCAAATATTGTTTTTTATTTTTTATTATGGGTCATGGACCCCAAATATGGTTATTTATTGCATCATATATTAACGGATGAACACTAAAGTACGGGGCATACGAATGATTGAATCTGTCACTGTATTGAATCGCGCCAAATTTAACGATTCTCCCTTTTTCAGATTCATGGACCCCAAATATTGAATTATGTTTATGTTGTTGTTCATAGACCCAAAATATTGATTCAATTTAAGATTTCAGACCCCAAATATTGGCATGGACCCCCCCGTATTGAAAGTTAGGGAGTACCCCCCTGGGGTTAATTGCACAATGATATTGTTCAAAAGAGTTAAAAATAAACCTGATTTTAGGGACAGACATTAATAAAATATGGGAGAAATAAACTGGTATGTGGACATACATAGGACGACCTGTCCTCACTGCAACATGCCCACCCTTGATTTTCTTAGCAGTTGCAGGGCAGGTCGATGGAACTGGTCTATCTGCAGGCATGTTGTCTCTTGAGGCTTCTTCAGTTTCAGTTGCAATCTTTGTGTACTTTCTTTTACGTCTTCCACGAAAGGAGTTGACGGTTTTGAATTTCTTTCTTCCCATAACATATAATTCTGGATTATTCAGCTGGGTTTTGACGAAGTAAAAGACGAAGTAGATAGAGATGTCATTCACAGCTCGCAGAAAAACAGGAACCCGTTGTAAATACTGCTATCAGCTGACAAGCTGTAGCCAATCACAATGCGTCGTTGTGCGTAGCAACCAATCACAAGTCCTGACAACAATAATGGCGGTTGCTGGCTTTGTTCCCAGTCTAGTCGGAAAATCAGGAGCTAAGGCAAGGTCTTACAAGAAGGACTCATAAAAGCGCCAAATTCAATTTTAAAAAAGAAGGAGCTTTCTCACGGTATAAATTTGTCGGATTTCAAATGGTAACAACTGCTTCTGAGAGCTGACTACTCCAAAGAAAAAATAAGTTTTGAGGATTTTTGAGTACTGCAAACGAAAACAAGAAGAAGTATTAATATCTTGCAGGTTCAAACAACCATAAAACTCAAAATTTAGAAAATTGACATTTTCGCACATTCACCATTTACCCCCTTTTACGCGCATCCACCACATTCAACATAATATACCACCCCTACTACCGTATCCACTACATCTACGATAATATACCATCCCGTTTACGCGTATCCACCACTATTACGCGTATAGGTTTGCTAGCGTGTACATTGTAAATTTTATTTGAACATGTCCTCCATTAAATTATATATTTGCCAATATCACGACCTTGATATGTAGGGAGCAGTGGCCTTGCAAACGGGGATTATTTTAATTGACTCACTCGGAACATATGGAAGTTACTGCCCCCCCCCCCCCCCTCTTCGGATAAATACATACGAGCTTTTCGATATCTGCAACAGGAGATCACTTTTAATTCAAAAGATCTTTTATTTTTATTTCGTATTTAATTTCGCTTCAGGGTCTTTTGTATGTGCTCAGAACGTGCAGCTTTACGTGATTTCACAATGTTTGGCATAACTGAAAGCTTCATATGCTATGGATATAACGAATCAAGCGTATCAAACACAACATTTGTAAACAGTGATAACTGTGCCAGTATCCAAAAAGAAAAGTGCCTAGAAAATGATACAATCTGCAGTGGGACAGAGCAAGCAGATTTCCTTTACAGGATCGTGCGTAAGTAGATTTTACTCTTTAATTTTAATTATTCATGAATGTAAATGCATCTAATGTCTTCTTGTTCCTAAGGTGTTGTTTACATGGAGAAGGGCTCCTAGGAGATCCGAGATCTCGCCTAGAAGGGCTGGAAATTTCCCATGCAAACGCAATCAAGAGGGCTAGCCCTTCTAGGCTGGCTGGCGGAAACAATAGAATCAAAGCAGAACAATAGTATTCGAATTGTTAGCGCCATCATGTCTAGCCCTCCTAGAAGGGCTAGCCCTCTCCATGTAAACGCAAAATAATTCCAGCCCACTTTGTAGGGCTAGCCCTCTCCATGTAAACAGGCCATAGCTAAAGGCTGGTTGCCTTATATCATGGCGTCCTACATCATTGACTGCCAATTCATTTTATTTCAATTCGTTCATTTTATATTATTTAACCACGGTAGCCCCACAGTTTTGTGGAGACTGCTTTACAGGGGGCCGTGCTAAAGGACTACAAAGTAAAAACCTAATAATATACCAAAAGTTAAATAGCAATAAAAAAATCTAAAAATGTCCATAACAAAATTATCCGAAAAAAAATCGAATGAAAATTGAAATCAAACCCTTTGCAATTGCTTGCTTAATCTTTTTTTTGAAGGTAGGAAGAGAGGGTGCATGTTTGACATCCAAGCTTAATTTTTTCCAAAGCTTACGTCGACGAAATGAAATAGACTCCCGCCCATTTGACGTTTTGAAAAGTAGGACACGCAGGTCAGTTTTGGTGTTTCTCAGCCTCAGTATATTATGAGCTGAGTTTTTATAAACATCTTGGACAGATATTCAGGAGAAAGACTATTTGCTGACTTGTACATTATAGTTGCTGTTTCAGTTGGTATAATGTCAGAAATTGTTTGCCATTTCACCCTCTTAATCAGACTAGCTGCTGAAGCATCATAGCTGCTATTTGTAACAGTTCTGGCAGCACGATTTTGCAACTTTTGGAGGGTCTCAATTTGAATTTTCCCACAACATCCCTTAACTGAGCAACAATTGCGAGAATGGGGCTCCACAATTCCTCTGTACATTTTACTTAGCGTTTCCTCTTTTCTTTGGGAGAAATTTCGAATTTAAGAGGGGCACATAACTGTCGGTGAATTTCAATGAGTACCCCTACCTCGAAGCTGTGATATCAAGTAATATAGGTCGCACATTCAAGTATAGTTACAAGATAGATTTACGAATTAAATTTAATAAAGAATGAATAAATTAAATAGAACAGTCAATTTACACATGCAAAATACATACATATAACGGGTGTCTCAATAAAAAGTACCCCCTTTTGACAGGAAAAAGGAGCAAAACCATAAGATATTGGGACTTTCCGCCTTCACAACCAAATTCTTAATCTTCAACTTAAATGCACGTACCTTGCATTTATAAATCGTCTACCAAACACCGGAGATACGAGCCCCCAAAGTCAAAATTTTGAGTGCACCTGAAACCAGAGGTTTTAAGAAAGGGCCTAGCCATGATTTGATATCATGGGCATTTTCCAACGGAATAGTAAACTGTTATTTTTAGTATTTGCTTTTGAAATGAACCATACACGCTTAGCCATGACCCTAATTCAACAGATAGAAGAAAGATGTGGTAAGAATGATAAACTCGTGCCACATCTCCAAAATAAGCGTGCATGCGCTTCTTTTCCTCTTCTTTGATGCAAATAACTTTTCAATGGAATGTACGGAGCGATTTTTTCATCAAAAGAAAAGTTCTGTCAAGAGTAATTGAAACATCTCAAAGTATAAATCTTTTCAAAAGTAAAAGCTAAAAGAAAATAAGTTGAAAATTCCTTTGGAAAATACCCATGAAATCAAATCATGGTTAGACACTTTCTCAAAACCTCTGGTTTCAGGTGCACTCAAAATTTTGCCTTTGAGAGCCCGTATCTGCGGTGTTTGGTGAACGATTTATAAATGCAAGGTACGCGCATTTAAGTTGAAGATTATTGAGTTTAGTTGTGCAGTCAAAAAGTCTCGACATTTAATCGTTTTGTTCCTTTTTCCAGTCAAAAGGGGGTACTTTTTTTGAGACACTTGTACTTTCACTGAAAACAAAAGAAATGAAAGAGGAGCTGTAATAAATTACAAACAAGGAATGAGCATAGATTTCTGGAGCAACCCCTCGCTCAATGACGTCACTGACTCTCTTTCGTTACATGGGCTCAGTAGACCGATCATAACTTATTTCTTATCGTACTTTGTCCGTTCCGAAAAGAACTGATGCTCATTTCAAAGGAAAAACGTACACCCTTTGAAATCAAATCGTCCATTTTTCAAATTTCCCGCACCTGCTCAAGTGAAAAAATTCATTTCAAAGACACAAATACAGCAGAAAATTGTTGGATTATGAAGATAATCGTACAAAGATACGTTTTTGAACCCGAAAATATTACTAAGGGCCTGTTTACATGATCCCGCCTTGCCGGGATATCTCGCCTAGGCGGGATATCTCGCCTTGCCGGGACGTTTTTTCTGCTTGTGTTTACATGAGAGACAGAGGCGGGACGGGATGAAAATTATCCACGCTTATTAGCTTTCAGCAATTACCATAACAAAAGACTGATCATTATCGCATGCGCATTGACGTCAATTTCATCCCGGCAAGGCGGGCTATCCCGCCTGTTTCTGTTTACATGGAGAAAATCATCCCGGCTAGACGGGGTATCCCGCCATGCCGAGACGGGATGAAAACATCCCGGCAAGACGGGACGGGATGAAATTCCAATGCAAACGCAAAGTTAAAATTGTATGTGTTTTTATAGGCAGCCGGGGTATCCCGGCAAGGCGAGATATTCCGCCTAGGCGAGATATCCCGGCAAGGAGGGATCATGTAAACAGGCCCTAAATGCTATAAAAGATGCTGTGATTTCGTTTGAAAATTAAATTTCTTTAGTGTAAGGCCTAACAATGGTCAATTTAGCACAACTACACTCCTATAAGTTTCCAGCCAGAGAGAAGTTATCGTAGACGCGGTATCTATTTGAAAGGTGCTGCATATGAACAGACACCAAGCAACGTTAATAAAACTTTTTTGTTCAGCGGAGAATCATTGTTCGCCCATGCCTCAGTCTTCGTGAGTTAAACAGGCACATTCCAAAGAATTACCCAAAATTAGTAGAAACCACGCTCAAAATGTAAACCAATGCTGCTCCACCACTGTCAGTAAACGAACCAATGTTAGCAATTCAAGAAGTGAATTCAAACTCTACCATGGCAAGAAAAGTAATTATTGTGCTATATAACCCAACGTCTAAGCTGTGTATTTGGAGGCCTAACCAAGTAGGCCAATAATCGAAAAATAACGAAAATAATCACATTTTGTAAGGGACGCTGCGAGGCCTAAACAAAATTTTAAAATTCAAAAAAAATTACAGGTAGGCCTCTATACAATTTGTTTTACCACGGTTAATTTAACAGTGTTTAAAGCAAGTACCTTTGATGTATGTCTCTTTAAATCTGCTTCATCTTCAGACAATCACTTACAAAATGGTTGAGCCACCTTGAAAAAAATGCCATTTTCGTCCCCTCGTCCCCCCATGTCAATGTTGTTTAGAAAAAAGTACCGATCCAGCTGACCGGCATGATTCGGCAATATTGTGTGGTATTGCAACATTGACTAGGGGGGGGAGCAGAGGCAAAAAACCGAAAATGTTGGGGTGGCTCAACACTTTTGTAAGTGATTATAGGTTCTATTTCTTTTGCTTTTCACTCAGAATGCAAGTGATCATGGTTATTATTTAGTCGTTAAGTTTGCATTGTAAGTCGATGATTACTTTACTTTCCAATGTCCATGTCTTTTTCTGCATTTACTTTATAGTCAGTTTTTTCTTTCAGCTACCAAACCTTCTCCAAAGGCTCCGAGCTTGGAAAAGAAGGAAGATCCATCCAATGAAAGGACTAAAGGTATGCTCGTAAATATAATAATAATAATAATAATAATAACAATAATAATAATAGTAATAATAATAATAATAATAATAATAATAATAATAATAATAATAATAATAATAATAATAATAATAATAATAATAATAATAATAGTAATAATAATAGTAATAATAATAGTAATAATGATAATAATATTTGATGGTGGTTTTTGTTCAAATAATAATAATAATAATAATAAAGTCAAAAAAACAAGAACTTTTTAGTGAAATATTTCGATCTTATGTAGATCTTCTTCAGTCATAATTAGTGTAAATTACAAGGATTTACTATAAAGATAAGGGAAAGAATTATAAATTCGATTAAGAGTTCTTAGAATGTCCATGAAATTCCTGCTTCTAATAATGTGGCGTAGATTGCTAATAACGAATTAGAATAACTAATTAGAACGGTAAACTCGAAATAAGAAGAAAGTCTATTACAATTACAGTATTAGAAACTCGGGAAAAGTTTATAATGAGTTTTGCTAGATCTCCCATGGTACTGTTCATTCCACGGGGTTCTCTCGTGTCTAGTCTAGCAATCCATTTGTCCTCAAATTTGCTTAGGTCAGCTTCATTTCCTTCCACTTGCTGTAAAATGTGTACTTTCAAGTTTTTATCAAAATTACAATCCTGGCTATTAAAAAAATGTCTTCCGAGTTCCGTAGCATTGGGATCATTCCTAGCATCACTCCTATGTTTGTTAAATCTTTGGCTAACTGGTGTCGAAGTATAACCAACGTAGAGAATGTTATGCTTGTTGCATTCTGCAGCATAAACGACGTTCTTGCTTTGGCAGGTACCTCCAGAAATTTTGGAAACTTTACCTGCCATCTCATTCTTTATCATATTGGTTTGTCCCATATGTGGGCATAGTTTGCAAGGACGTCCTCGTTTTTTAGCATTTTTTTGGGTACATCTTATGCTTTCTGCGTATGGTTTTTTTTCTTTTCTTTCCGATCTTATCAATTTCGAGCGAATATTTGGGTTACGGCGATATGCAATCATTGGAGCATCTGAAAAGATATTCTCCATATCTGGGTCACCACGAATCATCAACTCGTAATTCCTATGCAGGATCCTTGACAAGCCTTTAAATTTTCTGTGCCAATTGATTACTAAAGGTATTCTATCCTTGTTTTGGTTATGATTTTGTTCGTGTCCACTGAGGAGTGATGTTCTGTCCTTTTCTTCAACTTCTTGTGCGATCTTGTTTAACCTTGATATTGAGTATCCACGATTGACATAGAATTGTATAAACTTCATTGCATGTTTACGATAGTCTTGAATGAGATAGCAAATTCTTCTGATACGAATAAATTGAGATAGAGGATTTGATCGGATGGTGTGAAATGGATGGTCAGACTGTCTGTGAAGATAAGAGTGGGTTGAAGTTGGTTTGCAGTAAAGTTCTGTCATGATTTTTCCATCTTTTATCTTTATCTTTGTGTCCAGGAATGCTACCTCAGTTTTTGAATATTCTGTCGTGAACTTAATGCTTGATTCATAGCCGTTGTTTTCTGCATAAGAATTACAAAAAGCGAGGAAATTATTTAAGCTTTGAATGTCATCGTTCCAGAGAAAGAAGATGTCGTCTATGTATCGGACCCATGAAAGTGGCGCATGTCCATGTTCTTTTTTATAAGCGTCGATCATTTCGTTTTCAAAGGCTGACATGAATAAATTAGCGTAATTCACTGCCATCGGCGTTCCCATCGCAGTCCCTTTAATTTGATGGTAGTATTTATCTAAAAACAGCATCGTATTGCTTTTCAAAATGAAATTGATCAGCTTTGATATATACGAAGAGGAGATTGACTTGTCTTTCCGTTGTTCGAGAGCCTTTTCACAAGCAGATATTCCTTCCTGGTGTGATATGTTTGGATAAAGTGAAGCAACGTCCATCGTCACAAGAAATACATCCTTCAAGTTGATCTTCTTATCGTTCAAACTTTCGATGTGAATAACAAAGTCGGTTGTATCCTTGATGTATGATTTTGTCTTCATAGCTGCTGGCTTTAAAAAACTATCAACCCATTCGGATAATCTAGCTGTGCATGATTGATATCCACTACAAATAGGTCGTAATGGTGGAAATTTGCTAAAACTCTTGTGGATCTTTGGTAAGCCATAAAAACAGGGCGTTCTCGATCCTTCTCGAAGTCTTGTCTCTTCTGTGTCTCCAATGTAGTCAAGGCTGCTCATCTCACTAATTATTTCATCTAATTCACTACGATATTTTGGGTTAGGATCTTCCGAAACATGTTCATAGTAGTTCTTATTACTTAATGTATCTAGACAAGCTTCATTATAATCATTTGTGTCCATGACGACAATACCGTTGCCTTTGTCAGCTGGTTTTATAATTATAGAATCATCTGATGACAGCGCTTTCAATGCTTTTCTTTGTCCGTCCTTTAGGTTGTTCCAGTTGTTATTTTTGTTTACTTCCAGGTGGTTTTTTATATCATTTAACAGGCTATCAATGAAATTTGTTAGGCTTTCTGATCTATCTTCTCTGACCTTTGCAGGATACCAGTTTGGGTTCTTAATTGTCCAGTTAAGTCGTGAACGATCTGATCCTGTACTCTTTTCAAAGTTCTTGTTGATGTCTACTTGGCTCTCTTCGTTATTCATTTCGTAGAAGTATTCTTTAAGTTTCAGTCTTCGAATAAAATCGTGGATGTCGTTCACAAATTTTTCCTTATTGAAGTTCTTTTGACTTGGGGTGAATGACAAACCTAATTCCAAGACTGACTTTTCATCTTCGGTGATGATATGCTTCGATAAGTTATAAATTGCTGATTGTCTTTGAGGTTTTTTGAAAGGACTTTTACTGCTACGTTCATTGGATTTAGTTGATTCTTTTCTTGTGTTAGTTGATTTCTGAGCTTTATTTTGTTTGTTGAGGCTACAGAAGCGATTTGATAAGGGAATATCTTCTCTCAACTCTTTGTCTTTTAATCTACGCGATGTTTTCTTAGGAAATGTCCATTTGTTAGTCGGTTGTATTGTTTTCGTAAACTCTTCTTCTTTTGGTGTTGTTAGGTGAATCCTTTTGATTGGGAATGCATCAATAGAACCAGATTCTAAACAGTTAAAGAAATGTTGCCGCATCTTAGATTGATCAAATACTTTTATTGAAGGGTCTTCGTTTCTAGCTAGCTCAGCAGCATACGCCAGAGCAAAGAGTCCGCAATCATTTTGGCCTTCTT